>VYZQ01061145.1:0-14365 GCA_013400655.1 Mystacornis crossleyi
TATATATTTATATATTTATATTTCCATATATATTTATATATGATACCTATTGTTCTCTAAGCGTCTCAGACTACTAAATATCAGTTTTCTCTAGATCTGACCTTTGCTCTCATTTCTTCAGACACTTGGACATTTCTTGTATCAAAATCCCTATGTCAGTGTGACAATAATTTCACATATACACATGAAGTAATGAAAAGACACGTTTATATTTCGTGATGATTTTTAAGAATTTTTCCCTAAATAAAAAAGTGACATTACCTCATAAAAACCTCATTAGATAGATGGATAGAGATATTTAAAAAAAGAAAGGCAAAAATCATACAAATAAGGGTATAAACACATAAATGTATGTAGGTGTACAGCACATATATATATACACACATATAGATATATATATATATATATATATATAGTATTTCAACCACTGGTTTGCACCTCCTTTTCTTCCACTCTCCCAGAGGATCACTGAGAAAATGACAACTCTCCGTACAGTTACTGAGGGCATTAAATGTATTTAATCTCCAATTTTGGCACAGGTATTTTTAGCAAGTTAAGTAATAACTAAAAGAAGTGTTTCCTCTCACAGCACACAGTTGTGAAACTAATTTATATGTTAATTTTTTTTTTTAATTAAAGGGCAAAAATTTTAGAAATGGGCTTAGTTTTCTATAAAAGTACAGCATAATAGTCTAACATTAGGCTGAAGGATAATATTGGAGGGGTCTGAAGGTGCAACCACTCTTCCCTGAAAACCTCCAGGTGACCCCAAGGCTGAACTCAGAGTTTCCTCGGAGGCAGCCTGAGACAGTGGATTCACTTCTCCCACGGTCACCTTGTCAGAAAGGCTCCACATTTTGCATTTAGTAAAGCAGTGCCTGGAGCAGGAGGCTGCTCTCGGTGCCTTGAGCTCTGAGAAGGGGAGCAGGAGGGGAAGGCACAGCCCCGACAGCAAACGAAGGAAAAAACGGACAATGCTGGAAAATAGATGAGGCCAGAAGCAGCATTTTTAGTGCTCGAGTCTCCTGCTGCTTCTCTGCTGCTCAAGGCAAAGAGGTTTGAGAGCACAAGCCTCATCATAAGCATCTGAAATTTACTTTAAAGTGGCCTCTAACAAGATTTGGGGTTTATGATTCATCCCTCTGATGTCAGAGAAATGAAGGGAGCGTGTGTCACCTGGCCACACCCCGAAATGGGGTGAGGAGGCAGCAGAGAAAGGCAGCAAATGCTGAAACACTGAGAACTGCCTCCGTTTGAATAGCACCATTTAGTGCTTCCTGCTCTTGAAAGGTTTTGATCAGCAAGAGTTGTCGTCACCAGAAATAATTCTGAATGGATCCACTGTTTTATTGCTAAATATTTCTATTACGCTGCTGAGTTAAGAATCTTGGCTGAGGATTCCGAAATCCCACTGTATTGGACAGTTCTGTGCTGAAAGTTTAGGGATTTATCACAGAATCGTGGAATCCCTGAAAAGCCTGGGTTGAAAGGGTCTTAAAAATCAGCCAGTTCCATGCCCTGCCACGGTGGTTTAGGTTTAGGGTGGGACATATTCTCTGCAGTGAATATATCCGTGCAAAATACCTGTGGAATGTCTGATCCTAAAGGATGCTGTAAAATTACCAGGAGGAATGAAATGACCCTGCTTTCTTGAACTTTCCTCTGTTAAAACATTAATTCCCATGCTGGCTTTAAAAACTCCACTTGTAATCTCCATATTCAGGTCTATAAACTCCATCCTTAACTTTTTATTTCGGCTTTATTCCTGTTCTGTGCTTTGCCAAATATTGCTTTTGTGTAATTGAAACAAGAGCTGTAGTTTGATTATTAAACAGGCAAAGTAATTGTGTTCGGCTCTAAAGCGGGAAGCAAATGTGGACAGCAGAAAAAAACCCTCAAATTGTGGAAAAATTGCTTTTTTTTTTTTCAGAGCAGAGCTAACGAGCAGATGCTGCTGGGGGACGGCAGTGCCAGCACCCAGGGGTGGCCTCCTGGTTCCGTGGGGTGGCTCAGGGAAGGGGGGTTGGACAAGAAAGTTTGTAAGGGTGGCATAAGGAATTTTTTCTCTCTTCTCCACCCCTCTGCTTTCATCTGCACCTTGCGGAACATTTGCATTTTAATGCTGTGTTCCCGGACGCGTCCCCCAGCTGTGCTGCAGCCCTGAGCTGCGGCTCAGCCCGGCTTTGCACCTGCAGCGTGGAGGAATTCTGGTGGGAACAACGCTCCGGGGGCTCGGGAAAGGGCAGGATATCAGGTGTGCTCAGCAGCACGGGGTGATTTCCTGTTTGGAGCCCAGGCAAAGAGAGCAGCCAGCCTGTGACAGCGCACGGACCCCGTTTTTAACCCTGCCTTCAGAAGGGGACAGCACAGATCTCTGCCGTGGCCTGCGTGGGCAGGAGCCAAGTGATGCAGCTGGTGCTTGCCGGCTGTTGACGTGTCCAGGCAGGGCACGTTCCTGTTTTATCTGCCACAGTGGCTAAAACCAAAAATAAATACTTATTTACAAATAAGTAACTGGAGACAATCTGCGGTTTGAGCACGGCAAAAAAAAAAAAAAAAAAATTACAGGTGAGAGCGTGCTCTAAGCAAGATGAAAGAGAAGCTCCATTTATTAAATTTGCATTTCTCTTTGTTCTTATAAAACAGATGCCTCACGCAAGGAACAAATCCCCGCGCTGCCCCAGCCCCGCGCCTGGGTTCGCCCAGCCTGGGTTGGTCCCTGGAGCGCTCCCACGGCGATCCCGCTGCTCTGGGAGCAGATGTGGGATGGGAGGCAGAGGCTGCTGCCAACTCTCGCGAGCTCCATGTCAGAAAGAGTTGATTATAATGTCAGCGCTGGCCAATTTACGGGCTTAAAGCAGCAGCTGCACCGCTGCATCTCCCCCGAGGTATCCCAAGATCCCGACTCTTAAAAAACTTTGTACTTCTCATAATAGGAGCGGGGTAAGTGAATCTCTCTTCGCACGTCTCTGCCTGCCAGGATAATTTACAGTTCAGCTTGATTTGCACGGGGATTGGGATCGCCGAAAACGCTCTGCTCTGCCCATTTGTTGCTCTCCGGGGGAAGCTGTCTCTGCTCTGCAAATGGAACGAGTGAGCAGCGTGTGTAGCAGACCTTGGCATAATTCAAGGGATCCTGGGCTAAGTAAATTAAGCTGAGCTAGAAATCACTTATTAACTCAACCATCTTTCCTGCTTAAATAGTGATTATATAGTCTGGTGTATAGATTTTTTTTTTCCGCTGGGTAAAGATTTGCAAGGGGGAGGAAGTGGGCATTGAAATAAATAGTGTTCCCTCGCTGAATAAGAATGCGAGAGTGGAGAGTGTTTAACTTTTGCTGGGGGAAACGACTACAGCAGCAGCTTTTTAAAATAGGCAAATACATTGTACGATATAGCTCTGCTGGGCTGGAGTTGATGAGCTAAAGCAATCTTCTGACCCTTTTACTCTCACTGTAATAATTAAGTAATGTTTGTTTTGCTCGCTGTGCTTTACGTCACTGAGTTTGGTTTAAAGCAGCATTAAAAACCTTATTAAATGTAATATTTGCCAGGCATTCAAGGTGTAATAATAATCCCCTGTCACTTGCTACTTTTGTTAGTATTAGCAGAGTGACCTGAGAGTAGATGAGTCCTCTCGTTCAGCAGCACAAAACTTCTGTGTTTTTCAAGCTTGATCCAACTTTTTCTTTGAAATGCCAGAGCTAATTTAAAAGGTATAGAACTGAATTGTTATTTTTTTTTCTCACTAATATTATTGTCTAAAACTTCTGCCTCTATATTTTGCAATGTTACATTGTTTTCCTCCCATCCCTTTTTAATTAACAGGAAAGTGCAGGGGGAGAATTAATTTTAATTACTATTTTGATGGATTAATCTCGAAGCTCTTTAAAGTCTCTTGCTTTTCTTAGCATCATTTTATCTTCATAATGACAGCATTTAAAATATTTTATTATTTCCAGCTTGTTTTGGTTGGGTCTTGATCTTTCTTCACAAATTCAGCGAAGTAGCAGTGTCACAACAACAGACTTAGAGAAATAACTTCTCCCATCTCACAGCGATACTGGCTGCTCCAAAACCCAACTGGGTCCCTCCTCCATCCCTCCTCCATTGTTATTTTTCTCCCAGCTCCGGCGGCTTTTCAGGATTTTGGGTTTGGTTCTGCAGAGGGCCCAAGAGAAGCCCTGGGATGTTCAGCACGAAGGAATTTTTAAGCACAGATTTCCAGAGCAAACCATATTACTGTCTTCTCACCTCTCCTTCCATGGCCTCTCTTAAATCTTCTTGAGAAAGTTTTACAATGAAACATTCTGGGTTAAAAAAATAATCCCAAGTCTGTGTTGGTTTAGCAGGCTGGAAATATTCAGCAGACTGGGTAAATTGTGCCCAATTCTTTCAAAGACTGAGATTTAGGCTTGAGTGTTTTAGCAAACTGGGGTAACTGCAAATACAGGCTCTTGTTTTGGTCTCTGTGGAGACTTGGGTTGAATATCAGGAAAGATTCTTCCCCCAGAGGGTGCTGGGCAGTGCCCAGGCTCCCCAGGGAATGGGCACAGCCCCGAGGCTGCCGGAGCTCCAGGAGGGTTTGGACAGCGCTGCCAGGGATGCCCAGGGTGGGATTTGGGGTGTCTGTGCAGGGCCAGGGGTTGGACTGGATTATCCCTGTGGATCCCTTCCAACTCAGGATATTCCATTTTTCTATGCCTGACACATAGGGAGAGGGAGATAAAGCCACTGAGTGCTGTGGGTGAGCCTCCTGCCCCAGGGCAAGTCGTGCTGACCCAAACTCCTCGGGAGCTGCTGGACCCGTGAGCTGCCACCTCACATCTCTAATACCTAACAAAAAAGGGGAGCAATTGCAGCTTTCTGTGAGGCCAGCTGAAGACTGGGTGGAGTGTGAAACCAACTCTCAAGTCTATCGCCGCCATTCACCACCTCATCTATTTTATTTTAACAAAACAACCAGGGCGTAAATGTTTATGTTTTCTAAAATTTGTCTATTTTATGTCTAGATGAATGCTAAAAATATTGTCCCTGAGGATTCCTCCCTGCTCCTTTGATGCTGTCTCAAAGTTAGGAACCCCTTTGCACAAAATCTTCCCGTTTCCCCCCTCCGCTACATTTTCTTTCCAAGAACAGGCAAACAAGCTGGAGGAGCTCAAATTAGGCCACAGCTGTATTTCCCAGAGAAATTATCCTCACTCCTTTTAAGGACATGAGTGCTCCTCATTAACAAAGAGTGGCCTGTTTAAAGGGACAGGACAGAGCACGCAATGTGTGACAGGGCAACGAGCAAAAAAATAAAAAAAGAAGAGAGCTTTGTTGAGCATTTTCAGATATGTAAGCCATAGAAATGGATTTATGCAAATGGATTTTCATGAATTTTCAGTTTCAAGGAGATGGTGCTGAGGTTTTATTTGAAAAAGTTGGGGTAAATAAAATTATTAGTGTGCTTAAATGAGATATATAATCAACACTTAAATCCTTAGCTTTAAGGTATTACTGATTATCACCTGGAAAAGTCCTCAGGAAGGAAAGAGCAAACCATACCCAAATTATTAGGCACCATTGTCATATATTCAAAAATCCTTGATGTTTTAACATTTTAATATTCATTCTAAATATGACATTCATGCTTCATATGACTCTGATGGTTGTAAACTTGGTTAAGGTGCTCTAGAAAAACAAGACCTGGAAAGAAATTATTCATTTAGGATTTGGTTGCTGGGTAAATCATCTGCAGTGGTCAGAGCCTGCTTTTATGAGTTTATCTCTCCTGGTTTGGCTTCTTCAGTTCTGTGGCTTTTAGCAAGAGAATTTTTCTGAAGTACTGACCAAATGCTACATAAATAGACAGAGTCTTTGCAACACAAATAACCAACAAGAACTCACAGTTAAAAACTCCCCTGCTTTGTGCAGCAGCACCTTCATATTTTTGCTGCCCTTGGGATGACCTACACCCTTATTTAACAAACCATTGTGGTACTAATATATTGCAATTCTGAATTTATTTTTTGTCCTGTGTTTCAGGCATCATGGTTTGGACGAATGGTTTGAGTCTCTCTACCAGATTTCTGATGGGGTTTCTTCTCCTGTCCATGTTCAGGAGGGTGGTGCCTGAAGAGAACATCATTGCAACCAAGAAAGGCAAAGTCAGGGGGACCAGCCTGCAGGTGCTGGGGGGAACAGTCACAGCCTTCCTCGGGATCCCTTACGGACAGCCCCCCATCGGGAGGCTGCGGTTCCAAAAGCCAGAACCTCGGGAGAAGTGGGCAGATGTTTGGGATGCCACCAAACACGCTAACTCCTGTTACCAGCCCATAGACACAACTTACCCGGGGTTTGCTGGGTCAGAGATGTGGAACCCTAAAACCAACCTAAGTGAGGACTGCTTATACCTGAACGTATGGATTCCTTCTCCCAAGCCCAAGAACGCCACTGTCATGGTGTGGATTTATGGTGGTGGCTTCGAGTCTGGGTCCACTTCCCTGCCTGTCTACGACGGGAAGTTTCTGGCCAGGGTGGAAAGAGTGGTTGTGGTTTCCATGAACTACAGGACTGCTGCACTGGGATTTCTGTCCTTGCCAGGAAACCAGAAAGCTCCTGGAAATGCAGGTTTATTTGATCAAAGGTTAGCACTCCAGTGGGTCCAGGAGAACATAGCAGCCTTTGGAGGCAATCCCAAAAGCGTGACTCTGTTTGGAGAGAGCGCTGGCTCGGCCTCTGTCACCTATCACCTCCTTTCTCCTAAAAGCCACCCTTTATTCACCAGGGCCATCCTGCAGAGTGGGTCTGCAAACGCCCCCTGGGCTGCAATTTCAGCTTCTGAGGCCAGGAACAGAACAGTGGCTTTGGCCAAACAGCTCCAGTGTCCCACCAGCAACGAGTCCGAGCTCATTCTCTGCCTCCAAGACAAGGACCCGAAGGAAATACTGGAAAATGAAATTTTTGTTGTTCCATATGGCTCTCTTTTACAAGTATATTTCTGCCCAAGCGTGGATGGTGATTTTCTGGCGGACATGCCAGAAACGTTGATCGAGAATGGTCTTTTCAAACAGACCCAGATCTTGGTGGGCGTTAATAAAGATGAAGGGTCATCATTTCTAGCCTACGGAGTCCCTGGTCTAGACAAGGACAGCAGTGGCTTGATCAATAAAACCCAGTTTGAAGCAGCTTTAACTCTGGCCTTCCCAGGAGTGAGCAAACTTGCGATAGAATCAATCATCTTTCACTACACGGACTGGGAAAACGTGGAAAAGCCGGAGCACTACCGGGATGCCATCGATGACGTGATCGGGGACTACAACATCATCTGTCCCGTGGTGGAATTCAGCTCCAGCTTCGCTCAGCTGGGCCACCACGTGTTCTTTTATTTCTTTGAGCACCGCTCCTCCAAGCTGCCCTGGCCGGAGTGGATGGGGGTCATGCACGGCTACGAGATCGAGTTTGTGTTCGGGCTGCCCCTGGAGAGGAGAGTGAATTACACCAAAGCTGAGGAGCTCCTGAGCCGCTCCATGATGAGATACTGGGCAACTTTTGCCAAAACTGGGTAAGTTTACTCTGGAGGTTTGGTTGCTTGTTCGGATGTTTGTTGTTTCACCAGGGGAAAAACCTTGACTGTTTCAGTGCTGCTTCAGAGTCTGACTGGAATGATGGGAACAGACTCGTTGCTCAGTTATCCAGAATTCCTATTTCAGTTCTGACAAAAGCACTGTTTTAATAAAATAAACTGTTGATGTGTTGCTGCCTGTATTGGACAAGCTTAAGGAAACAATGTTTATCCACCCATAAAATCAAATGAAAAACATTTCTTTGCTGTGGCGGCGGTTGTTACAAAGGCAGGTAATGGCTTCGAGTGTTAGACACGAAATATTTCAAATGCTGGAAAAGACTTCCAGCTGTACAAGTAGTGGCAAGAAGCCCAATTTCCTTGAGAATGTAATTTGCTCAGAACATTCCGGTGTTTAACGGGGAGGTGTGTTATGTTCACATGATGAAGAGATCAGGATTTCAGGAGGTGCTTTCCAGAAAGCCTCTCCTCCCTGGTGTGCAGCGAGTGCAAGCCCGTGACAAATCACTCTCCAGTTCCAGTCCACTCATCTTTAAGTGAAATATGGCCCAGCCTGCACGAGGAGCAAATAAGAATATTTCATTTGCGTGTTTGGAATGGATTAAATCCAAGCCCTCTCCAGCTGGAGCCAGGAGAAGTGAGGCAGCCCTTGCTCCTCTCAGCAGGGCTGGGGGCTCTCAATGCGATGCTCAGTTTGAAATGAAAACATTTCAGAGGAGTAACAAAAACAGCCCCCACCACAGTCCTGTAGGATTAGTCCCAAGCCTGCTGGGAAGGGGAGGTATCTTTTTCCAGAAGTTTGGTTTGTGCTCTCTCCTGAGAAAATTATATATACAAAAATCTGTGCCTCAGAGAACACACAACCAAATGGTTAATTCACACCTTAAAAATGTTTCTTTAACTTAAATGTTAAAACCATGCATTAATTCTGCTTCTAAGGTGGAATTTTGCTTGAGTTGTCAAGGATATATAGATTTGTAAGGGCTGAAATCAACATTGGAACAGGATTTAATTAATTTTCTTACTAGATTAGAAACCAGAGGAGACCGCTGTGCTCATTTAGTCCACCCAACCTTGTACATAACACAAAACACAGGTAGGACTGAAATGTTTCCACTGATTAAAAATGCTTCTGCTGATTAAAAATCCAGAACAAACATTGTTGAGTTGTTTTAAAGCTTAATTCCACTTAAAATGGTTACAATTGTAAAAGTAAGTGTTGTTTCTAGACTGAATTTGCCTATTTTACCTCTGCATTTTCCAGGTATTATATTTTGTTTGACAATTTGTAAGATTTATTTTATGATTTTTGTTCCATATAGAGAGTGATTATTAAGGATCTATTAAAATAATCCTTAATCCTCTTTTTTTTTCTTTTTAATTGTTTGTTAGACAAACTAGCTCATACCCTTGAGACTTTCACTAACGTGCCTTTTCTCGGGTAATAACTCTCCACCTTTAGACCTGTGGTTCATCCACACCTCGCTGGAACTTTCCCTGCCAGGATTAAACACCGTCACCCCCACGGAGTTGTAATTCCAGGTGTCATTTCTCCCTTCCTGCTCAGCCTGCTCTTCCCCGTTTATCCACCCAGGGAAAGTGCTGTTTGTGCTTTGTGGTGTTACCCTGGGAGCTGCCAGGTGCCGAGGGCTCCACCATCCACCCCAAATCCGTGTTCCTCCCCTGCTTGGGTTCTCTCCAGCTCCAGGACACCCCAAACTTGGTGGCTGCCAATCCCCAGCCCTGTGTTGTCCCTTCACCTCATCACCCATGGTGAGCTCACCGTTTATTTTTATGTGCCTCCCTTTTTTAACAGATTTAATTATCAATAGGTGTGATTGATTGATTGATTACCTTGATTTGTAGGAGGATTAATTACCTTAACAACTCCCATCCCTTTTATATGCTGGAGCCTGTAATATTCCTCTTTCCAGAAGAGATGAGCATATTAAAACTCAGAAAATAACCGTACCAACAGCTGCACTCATCGCTGCATAATGCTTTAGTACAGGTTTAGTTATTGTAAAATTTAATCTAAAATTTAATCCGCATGCTCTTCCGGCCTCCCTCTCTGCTCAGAGCCTGAGCACACCCCTCCAACCTGAGTTTGGTGGGGAAGGCTGTGGCGCAGAGCGAAGTTTTCAGTGGGGTGCACGCTGGAAGTGAGCTGAGAGATTGATCTATCAATGCCAAAAGCGCATCCGATCGATTCCCAAGATGAGCTCTGAGGCTGGGAAAGGCTTGGGAACTCTTCCTGCACCACGAAGATGTGCCGTGACACCAAATCTTTGGGGCTGGTGTCATTAGGGCCTTGGTGGAAGGCCGGCTGAGTGAAAGTTCCTTGTTCCACCCTGCAGATTCCCATCCTGCCCTAAGGGAGTCTGCAGCCAGGACCTTCCACCAGACAGCACATCCTGCCATTAAACAGAACCATTTCTTAGTGGAAAAAGAGAAATTCGGGTCTATATTTGATTTTGCAGGGCGATATTTACATTTCTTTGAACTCTTGGTTTCCACTGGATTATGTACGGATTTAATTTTCATGTATATAACTTTTATGTATATATTTATGTCAATCTCAGTAACCTGCTCTGCAAAACACTGTTCCTGTCACTGGAGCTCCTAAAATTAGACAGCATAAGGTACATTCAGGTTTAAGTTTGTGGAAGACAGTCCTGTCACCTACTCTGATCATCATTCACACTATAATTAGATTACCCCACAGATTGAATTTCAAGTGGTTTCCACAGCCAACAGCAAATAATCCCTCCCTCTGCTTCCACCACGAGGATCCAAACCACCACTATTGGGCAAAAATTCCCCAATCCTGCAATTTGTGTATTAGTAGAGGATCAGATCAGGATTAACCCTCTGTGTGACCCTTCACTCGTTGTCCAGAACAGAGACACCCAGAGCTCTGTGTCCCATTATTCAGGGTGTGCAAGGAGTGGGGAAGTAATAAAAATTCCTAATCATTCCAAGATTAATAGGCGATCCCTTTTTTCCTGGCATATTTGAGCACAGCAAACGTTTATAAGGAACTGGGGAAACCCTGTTTTGACATAATGTTTATAGGAAACTCTGGCATGATCAAAGGGAAAACCTCTGAGAGGAAAATTACCACTGATGTCTCCAGCAGAGGAAGAGAAAATCAAGCAAAAATGAGGAATATTGTACAGCACATTTTTTAGTGAGGGTGTTTGACCTAATATTCTAATGTGCTGAGGTACAAAAGCACAAGGGAGGGGAGAGCAGCCTGCAGAGATGAAGTAGAGTCAACAAAACTGGAAGAAATCGTGTTTTTCCTGGTGTTTTCTGGCTGGGAGGGACTGAGAGGTGCCAGAGCTGCTTCTCATGAGGGACCTTCAAGCCCAAACTTTGACCTCAGCGATCTCCGGGTTTTATTCTCGTGTGAGGAATAAAAATGGTGATATGAGAAATTAAAAATATGCACTTAGGAGCATTTTCTCTTTCTGTCGTGCTTTAACCCCAGCCAGCAGCTAAACCCCACAAAGCTGCTGCCCTCTCCCCCCACAGTGGGGTGGGAGAGAGAACTGGAGAGATAAAAGCAAGAAAACTTGTGAGAAACCCCTGATGTCATGTAAGGACAAAAGAAAAGATGTTAGGGGCAAAAAGTGACTCCTTCAAAGCATCCCAAGGGGGTGAAATCCTCGATTTCTGCATTTCTCAGTACCTAAAAGGGCACTGGCAGCCAGCCCAGGAGTTTCCCAGTCCACCACCACCCCCGGCAGTACTGGATGCAGTTTTCCAGCTCTCCGGGAACTTCCTAGTTCACATGCTGGCTAAAAATAAACATCACTGATTACTGACCATTTTTCTGGAAAATTACCCGCGTAAAAAATTTCTGTTTTTTAACATAAACAAGGAATGGAGATGTAGAAGATTCAGCAGGAGATAGGAACAGACGTTTCTCCTGTGAGCCTTGGGGCTGGTGCTGCTGCTAGGCTCCAGTGTCTCTCTTCTGGATCACAGGCTGTAGTGTCATTTTCAGGAACCTGCCAAAATCCTGCTCAAAAAGTCTTTTTCATGATTGAATTTGGGTGTCAAGTAAGTTTGTCCAAGTATCCCAACCACTCCTGGTGCTATTAAGGTATTCCATAAAATCTATTTTTCATACATTTGAGCTTTGAAAGAGCAACATTTTCATCGTACCCTGAAAAATTCCTGTTTATCAGCAAGGGAAGGAAGAGATTTATTACTCCTGCTGTCTGAATAAATCAAGCCTAATTAAATATTTGGGTTATAAGAAAGAACAGATTCCAAAATGGAAGTTCTTGATTTACAGTGTGAGGTTAAATTCCTCCCTTCACCTTGACCTGGCGTATCCTCAGCTTATTCTTGCTTTTAGGAGTATTGGCAGTTGAATATCAATTCATGGCCTCAAAATAATTTGATAAAATATCAGATATCATCACAGTTAGACAAAGAGAGACGGGCAGACTGGATTCAGCAGGAAACCATCGTGTGGTGTCATATGAAATGTTCTGGGTCAGGCCCAGTACACTTCTGTTTGTGTGGGAAAAGCATTTATTTTAACAATATTGTTAATTTTCAATGGCCTTCTCCTGAATTCTTTCCAATATACTCGTTTTTAAGCTAGACCCACGGCGAAAAAATCCAAATTTCTCTTTCTAAACATTTTTTAAGTTCATTTTTTGCCGCACTTTTGTTATTCTTCAGGAAGCTTTTGAAATCAAGCAGGTGGCACTAACAGGTCCTACCAGCTGCAAGCCCCAGGATGCTCTGCCAGCTCTGGGAAGGCGAAATTTTATTTATCCTGAAAAATTAGGTGGGATCCCAAACCAGTGGGAGCCTTTTCCGTCCCTTTATCCAAGAGATTTGGTAACTCTTTAGTCATGAGCGAGGCAAAGTGACAAGAGCCAGACAAATCAGATGAGCTGAAAACTCAAACAAGAATATAACGGAGCTCACAAAGATAATATTTTTTAAGGCTTTGTGAAAAATGTTTCGGATAAAAGGAAACGGGCAAAACTTGTCTCCCTGCCAGTTTTACAACTGCTGAAACAAATCTTTGCAGCTTTTTCTATAAAGCGAAGCCTTTGAAATATTTCCTCCTATGTTTTAGGGGAATTTGTGAGGCTTTGATTGTCCCACTAAAACTGTGAAGCACTTTGTCTGGTTATTATTGCCTTCCCCTGATGTTCCACTGGTAGACACATAATAAATTTCAGTGCTTTTGTGACCAACTCCTCACAACCTGTTTATAGAGAGTAGTTTCAGAGCAGTGAGAACAAAACCAACAGCCTCATATAGAGCCCAGGCAGCACTTGAACTGGGGACCTATATACTCTGGCTGGGGGAAGGACTGAATAAACCAGGAAAAAATAAAAATAAAAAACTCCAAGCACTTTTAATTTCCTTATACTTCAGGAAGTTGGAAGTTTTATGTCCCACTGAGCTATTTCAAGGGAAGGAATTTACTGTGGGCTGTATTTCTGCCAGAGATTTGCTCGTGTTCACAGGGATAGAGGACAGTTTTTGGGTTGGAGCCACTCTGATCCTCAGAGGGTCTTCAAACACTCCAAAGCCAGAGCTCAGGGGCACCAAGAGGAGCCTTTCCCTGAGGCTGCTGCTTCTCCTGACATCTCACATTCATCCAGAAAAATTAATTTTTCATCTTGGCAAGTGGGTTTTCCTGATCAGATCAAGAATCCAGAAGAAAAGATTTATGAATTTTAAAAAAAAGGGATATGAACGAAGCAGGAGAGAGGTCCCAAAAATACAAAAATGTGTATGGAAAGCCTTTCTTCCCCATATTAGGGAAAACCAAAACTTTCATTTTGACCAAAAGGACACATTTATTCTCACATTCACTGTCTTTCCTCTAAGTAATTTCTGAGCCATGAAAAAAAAAAAAATTGCAGAAATTATAGTCTTGAACAAAAAGGAAAGAAAAAGAAGTTTAAGAAAATTTACTCCTATTTTTGCACCTTCGGTTTTGAGTTCTTAAAAATGACTCACCATCTTTACCAGCGTTTACATCCTTTGTTATATTCGGGAACAGTAATGGAAACACCTTTATAGCAAACTGTTAGGAAATAGTGGATCATGGAAAATATCAGTGACCAGAGACTCACCTTGGCAGGCATCTCTCTCTCTCTGGCTTGCAGGCTGACAAGCTGCCGCTGAGTTTCAAGACTGCAAACAGGAGTATTTGATTCAGATGCCTTTTGAAAATAAGTCTGGGGTGCAAATTGGTGAGATGGGTTTAATTTTATTACAAATATTGCAGATTACAAGAAGCCGTCTCGTTACTTTCCCTCTGTGCAGCAAACGCGGTTCTGTCCACACGGATTTTCCTCCCTCCAGCAGCTGAGTCAAACCATTATTTTCAAACCATTATTTTCAAACAGGAGATGAGAACATCGATTAAGGAAATGTCCAAATATTGTAGGAGTCGTTGAGTGAGAATAAGACTAAAACCTAGAGCTGAAATGCAGGGGGTGGCCTGGAAGAGAGCACCGGCAATGGTTTATGGAGCAGGGTCAGCTCGAATTCAGCTGGCAAAGGCTGCGGGATCAGAACCATCAGTGGTGATTCACAGGCCCAGGGCTGAGCAAGGTGAACTTCTGAGCCCTGGGAGAGAGGGAGGTCTGAGGGGCTGGAGAGTGTCTGGAGAAAGAAATGGAGCTGGGGAAGGGGCTGGAGCCCCAGGAGCAGCTGAGGGAGCTGGGAAAGGGGCTCAGCCTGGAGAAAAGGGGGATCAGGGGAACCTTGTGGCTCTGCACAAGTCCCTGACAGGAGGGGGAAGCC
>VYZQ01061145.1:38877-64145 GCA_013400655.1 Mystacornis crossleyi
AAGGAATCAAAGAGGAGAAATGGGAAAAACCCAAAACCACGGCGGGGGGACAAATGTGGGGGAAATGGGAGTGATAAAAGAAAAAATAAAGAAGTGTAAAAAACCCCCCAAAAAACAAGGGTGGAAGGAATAAAAAGAAGACCCCACAAAAGCACATCTGCCCCAGAATGATCAACCCTGGAAGGGTTTAACACCATCCACAGAGGCACTAAATATCCCAGTGTCTCGGTTCCAATAACTCCAGCCAAAAATTCCTCCCCCTGAACTGCCAAATAAGTTTAGGAATTTGCCAGTGATTCAGAGCACGGGGTGATGAATGAGATGGGCAGGTTTGGCTCAGGCTTGGGGGCTGCTCTGGAAGGTGCTGCTGCCAGCTGACTCCTTTCTCCCTGTCTCTTCTCTTCCAGCCCCTGGAATTCTGGGCGTTTGCCAAAGCCCCAGTGCCCTCGGCCAGGCAGAGCCTAAACCCAGCACCTGTGAAACAGCTCTGTGCAGCTGGAGGTGTTTGCCATGCCTGCTCCATCTGTTCCACGTGCCACAGGTGTGCTGATTTACTCCGGGTGGATTGGGAGCAAGAATCCATCAGGAAAAAAAAAAAAAAGTTCCTGGCTGAGTTACAAGTATTTCTCTCTTTCTCCCCGCTCTGTTTTTATTTATCTTCATCTACAGCTCTAGGTGGGTTTTCCGTTGCTGCTGGATAAGCATAAAGAAACTTAAAATTTCCAGTCAAATATACGGTTTTCGGCTGGATGCTGCAGCTTTGGGATGTACAACAGGAATTTGGCAAGTGCGTGCACAGGGTTTATAATTACCAACCCTGACCCTGTGAGGTGGGAGACCACATCGTGTGTCTCTTGGGGAACACGCGTCCACACACACAGGTATCCGCAGAAATACAGGTCCAGCAGCAGCGGCTCCCGGCCTCTGTCAGCAGCACGGAGATGGAATTTTATCTGCTGCACTTTGAAAATACAGCCCCAGAGCCTTGGTTTTTGCTGAAGAATAAAACTCTCACAGAACTTTCTGATATAAATCAACATCTCGGCCAAGTGAGTTATTCGCTGTTAAAAGTTCCAAAGCTTTTTCCTCAGATTTCGGTTGTTTTAGGCCCAAGTTTTACGAACAAACATAATTAGCCATTTTGAAATGCTTGGGGAGACAAGATAATTCCTGCCTGACCCCTGCTGAAAGCCTGGAGCGTGAGCACTGATTTTCCTGCCTTAGCTCGGGAACCTTGCAGCACTTTGTTGATAAACCAGATTAGCTGCACTCATCAAAACTTTAACTCATGGACTTAATGACTGCAAAGCAGTGATGTGAATCTGCAATTAGTGCAGGTGCAAAGTTTTGAGAGGCTTTTAATTGGGTTGCAGGTGAGATTCTCTAAGGCTTCCAGGCATGCTGTAAGCAGTGCCGGGCTAGGGAGGGTTCAGCCCCGTGATGGTTTTGGGTGGTTTGGGGGGAAGCAGAAGGAAAAATGAAGTTTAATTTGGGCACGGGGTCTGCTACACAAAAGTGAACAATGAAAAATTTCCTCCCTGACAGCTTGAGGATGGTTACAGAGGCTGTGGGTTCTGCCTTTTGGGATTTACTGAATTTGGTCGCTACATGTATCACTTTTTAAAAAACCCTGGCATTCCTTTCAGGGATCTGGAGGTAGCCAGGAAATTATTATTGTCCTAAATCCTTGTTGCATTGCAAGTTATGCATTTATTCCTTCTAAATCCGTATATTTGCCTGGAAAAGAGCACCAGCTCCTGGTATTTCCAACTCTGTTCCATTTTAATATATGCCCTGGTTGCAGGAGTTAAAGTTTTATCCACTGTTAATTGAAAAATGTGTGAAAGGTGTAAATGGTCCACAGTCTGGGAGTGCTGGGGTTAATTTCTTTAATTTATAAGGTATTTATAAGTCCTCAGTTAGAGTGATAAGTGGTAAAAATGTGCAGGCAGAGAGGACTTCTCAGCACCCCTCTCAATCTCCCAAATGACATTCCTCCTTGCAGGATGTTTAATCACCCCCTCAGCCTCTCTCCAGCACCATTTCTTACAAAATTGTTGCATTTCAACTGCATTTTAACACTGATCTGATTTTATCATCTCGCATGTGAGAAAATTAAGGTTTTAACCCAGAAAAAGCAACAAAAGATGTGACTGATCATTTATCAAGGATTGTTTAGAAAGTAATTCAAAGGATCTTATTCAGGACTGTGAGAACCAGCTGGAATTACACATCCAAAGAGATATATCTGAAATATTAAACTTTTCTCACTCACTAATTACTGAGATAGAAATTTGATAGGTACTGTTAGCAGAAGTTACATCAGTCATTAAATAACCTTAACCATGCCTCATTTTTCATGACCTTAAGCAAATATATTTAAATTACTTTATTTTTTAATTAATTTAATTAAGAGTAATAACGGCAGAAAAAGAAAAATGCTTCTTTTTTATCTTTCAGCATATTTTTTATCTAGACCTTCATCCCATTTCATGTCTCATTTTCAGTGCTACAGAGATGAGCACAGTTAGAATTTTCCCCATCTCTGCTCTTAAAAAGAGTTTGACCCTGGAGCTCTCCCTGCAGGCAGAATTCTGGTTGCAAAAATGATTATTACAAACCAAAATCACAATTTTATACACAAATGCTCACCATTGCCTCCATTCCATAAAACTCCTATATCCATCTACCTCTGGGAATGACACAGCACTCCCACTTTTGGATCATTGGGTGACTTCCAGTTAATTAAAGTTTTGTCATTGCCTGCAACAGAAGCACAAGAGCTCCTCTGAGTGACATTTTCAATCTTCCCTATCACTTAATAATCTGGGAGGTATTTACTATTTAAGAAAAAAAAAAAATCCACACCTCAGAACCTATATTTTTTCCAAAGATTTCTCTTAATGATGATCTAAATGGGAGAGTAAAGATGTGAACAAATTGTATTTATCTGCTCCTCTTTGCAGAAGAAAATCCACCAGGTGCTAACTACAAATGCCACTTCCCTCAGATATTCCAAATTGCTGTTATTTGTGAGTAAACAGACTCTGAAAAATGGGAGCAGAAACCAAAATTATCCTCTGCCAATCCTTGGAAAAACTGGCAGTGTCTTCAGCCCACCTGAGGATCCTCTGCTCATCGAGGCTCTCGATGGATTTGCGTCACTATCCCATAGACCTGATCCACTGGGGCATTTCCCATCCTTATCCACACTCGGAGCAAGTATTATTTCAAATATTAAGACCAGCACATCCAAAATTTCCTGTCTAGAGAGGGGTCTTGACAACAAATCTCTGCAGGAGCTCCCAAGCCTGGGATTTGTTAGTCCAGACTGCCCAGAGGGATCTCAGACAAAACTCAGCCTGCAGGGAAGGGAATAAAGCTCAGGGCAGTGGAGGCTCCAGCCCAGGGTTTCCCCCACTGTTGATTCAAGAACAAAATGCCAAAATCCCGGACAATCCCACTCTGTGTTATTTTTCCATTTAAAGGAAGATCCCTCGACCACGGATCCAACCCCTGCAGCCTGAATTCCTTTTCCTTCCCACAGGCACGGGTTACAGACTCCTAAAAACCAGGTTCCAGCCAGAGCTCTCCCATGAATCCATGGCATTTGACACTCATAACTCCACTTTTATGAAAACAGTTTAGTCCCTTAAAAACCTCCTTAATAATGGCTCTATCAAAGCAGACGTTGCCCCAAGCAATACAATTATTGGTCAATAATTCCTCTTTAGCTGTCTCGATTACCACCACTTTATTTCAACACTTGCCTTCTTACCCTTTGATCTGCTAATTATCTTTTTACCCTCTGATCCTCTCTACAATTCCCTGGCAATTTGATCCATTAATTACAGTGCCCATATTCCCCGTTTTCCACAGAATGTGCCATTTTTGTGACCTGCTTCACCTCCCTTCATGCAAACACTTGCCATCTTTCTCTAGGGTATAGCTACTTCTGTAAATATATAGATAATGGTACAAAAATGCTGTAATTAAAAGTATTTTTACATTTTCCTTGCAATCCTTTGGGCTTCATGAAAAATGTCTTAGTAGTTTGTCATTGACTTAAATTTCGATGGAAAAGGGCAGTCTGGCAAAATCTTTTGACTCCATCTTTAATACCATAAACCCTTAGACTTTTTTCCCAATATTAAACATTGATTGTATTTCCATGCTGGAGATTCTATGAAAAGCACAGTTTCTGCTGTATTTTGTGTAAATATTATAAAAAAGTATTTTCTGGTATAAAGCTTTTCTCGCTTTATGACCACATGACCCACGAATTACAGAATATTCTGCACTGCCAATTTCCCACTCCCTCCTAAGCCAGACTCAGACGTTCAGTGCAACCTAAATATGTTCCAGAGAGGAAGAATTTTAGGAAGATAAACTCGAGCTTTTTACTTGTACAATCCAGAAATGATGGTGCCATGGAAGGGGGGCATTTTTGGGACCGGGGAGCGAAAGTTTGGCAGCTGGAACAGAACCGCGGTGTTTGAAAGCTGGATTCAATGAATTTATTGTGACCAGGATATCCCACAGGAATTCCAAACAGCATCTTATTCTACCAGGAAGTCTCTGACACTGCCAGGTTTCTCCAGAGTTTGTGCAAAAGAAGCACACGCTCATTCAAACCTCCAGGGTCTCAGCTGGTGCTGTGGGAATTCTTCTGTTAATATTTACCTTTTTAACCTCAGATTTAGTTCAGAACCGAGCACTCGGTAAATCCGCATCAATAAAATGCAGCAAAACATGGGCACTGCAGTTAGTTTTATTCAGTTTTTCTATGCAAACCCTCCCTTAGTCCTTTGGCCAAAGTTACCAGCTGCATAAAGTAATGGCTTTGTGCTGTGTCCACTCAGATGAACTCAACAACTTCTCATTCCAGAGAAACCTGTGCAGAGCTGCCAAAGAACCATCATTAATGCAACATTTTTCTTTTTGACAGCTTTTCTGCTTGGAAAATGATTGATTGGGCACTTCTTGTATAAATAATCTTTGCAGTTTTTAATATAGAGAATCCATTTTAATATCTACCTTGTAAAAAACAAGAAATTCTCATTTCTGTGCATCCAATTCTTTGCAGTCGGATTATTCTTATAAATATGAGGATGGCAAAAGCAGAATGTCTCTTGCAGAGCACAACTATCCTCTACAGTAATCCAAAGGAAAATCTGCTAAGGAATAAAATTCTTCTTGCACAATTTCAAACCAAAATTGTGCTTATTGAATATAGTTCTGTCTAATTATATTGACTTATTCCTCCTTTTTTCCCTTTCAGACCTAGCCGGTAGCATATAATTTGCCATTTTTCACATTAGTTCTTAAATAGCTCACACTTCCTTGCATCACGAGGCACTTAACAGCTTCTCAGTAATCTGATTGTTCAATTGTCTGAAGATTTCTCGACACAGAAAAGCGAAGTACAGGATCAGCCCGAAATACTTTGAAATACAGGAGGCCATTTCAGCGTAACTGAAGCAAGTAATGGGGGAATGTGTAAAATAAAACACAAAGAGATGAATTGTGGTTGGCAATAAATACGCGCGCCGCTCCGAGGGGGTTTCTCTTTGAGTTATGGAACTTCCCAGGAGCTCTTTGGGAATCAGGACGGGTCTGCTTGGCTTCACTTTATGGTCCCCCAGCCAGGTATCTCAGCTGCTTCTGGGACCTGGAGTGATCCAAAGCCACAGGAGAAGCTCAGCCATGATTGATGGCACATCTCAGAGCTGCCAGACACGGCCTCAGAGCTGCAGAGCTGCTGACGCCGCAGTTTTCCTTCTCTTCCACCTCCTTTATGGAGGAAAACTTTCTGCTGCTTCCTTCGTGGTCCCATCAAAGATTCCGGCCTGAGGTGCAGCATCTCCAAGAACCACATCAAACACCTCCTGAACTCCAGACCTGCCCTTGTGACTAACCTGAAATGTGCAATAGGAAAAGAAAAAAACTCATTTTTCAAGAAAATCTTCAGAGAGAAGAACCATTCCCTCCAATCAAACAGCCTTTCTTTTGTATGTGTGTGTAATAGTTATCCTGGTCAATATTTAGATTATTAAAATCCAGCCAGCTGCACAATATGAACACATACAATTTTTTCTACATCAGAATCCAGAGTTCACCTGATTGTGACACTTTTTAATTTCCAGTTTCAACCCAAATTCACATAAGGAAAACACTTACATAATTTTCCTTTTCCATTAATTAATATCTCTCACTAACCACTGAGTAATCTATTTTCCTTCTGAATCCCTATAGCAAATTACATTAGGCAGGCTTCACTTACTCAGGTGTTTTTTACCCTTTCCTTTCTGTTTCTTGTTTTTCCTCTCCGTGTTGCCTGGACTGTTATTCAGTGTTATGGAATTTTGAAAAATCAATTCTTTTCCACTGTTTTGCTTTATGACGAAGAAAAGACAAGGTGATTTTCCATCGAGGTTGCCAGCCAGGGTGTTTTCATACACAGAATTCTGCTGCAATTAATTTCTCAATTCTTTCTTCATTATGCCTTCCCTGCTACTCCAAGTAGTTTAAAACTGTTAAAGCTTCAGCCTAGAAGAGCTTTCCCTTTCCCCAGCTCTTGCATTTTCCCTTTAAGCTCTTAATAACAATTAAACCCCAAGATTTAAGAAAATTTTGGGGTTTTATTTTCCGTCGTATTCTGATTTCATTCTCTTAGATATTTTTGCTGCCAACTGCTTCAGTATTTTGCACTAGAAGCCTCATCTAAAGGTGACTGAAGTCTGAAAAGCCTTTCAGTTGGGGTTTGTGGGCTTTAAAGTGAACCCTAATTCACCAGCAGAGCCAGCCCCAACCCTTTCAGCAGTGGATCCACGGGTTGTGCTTGGACTCAGGCACACCCGAACTCCAGAACAATTAAGCATTTATTTATAACCGAAGCTGAATGTGTGAGTAAGTCACACATGCGCAGGAATTGCAATGCTTTGTTGACCATAACCTTCCCCAGGAAGATTTAGAAAGGAGCGAGGTGCCAACTTCACTTTTGCAGCAGTTGCCTCTCCTATTTCTGCTGGGACAGGCACAGCTTTTGTATTTGGTTCATCACTGAAATATTTACCTGTCTTTCCTCTCCTCTTTTCTCCCTGTGCTATTTAAGGAGCTTTATTTGAACAAGAGCTCTTTAACCTCATCACAGTGAGGGTTTTTTTTTTCCTTCATTTCAAAGTTGTGATTAATTAAAACAAGCCCCAGCGATCCTGCTGCCCCTGCCTGGAGAGGAGCTGACAGTTTGCCTTTTGATGAGGAGGCAGCAGTCTCCAAACAGAGCTGGGGCTGCTCAGCCGGGAGAAGGGAAAGCTGAGGTGTGATCAGTGTGTAAATCACTGCAGGCAGGGTGCAAAGGTGGCAGAGCCAGCTTCGTTCAGTGGAGCTCCAGGACAGGAGTCAGCGGGCAAAACCCGAAACCTGGGAACATCAGGGAACACAAACTGACTGTGAGGGGGACCAAATGCAGATTTCCTGTGAGGGTAGGAACACAGATTTACTGTGAGGGTGACCAAACACAGATTTACTGTGAGAGTAGTTACACACATTTACTGTGAGGGTGACCAAACACACATTTACTATGAGGGTAGTTACACACATTTACTGTGAGGGTGGCCAAACACAGATTTACTGTGAGGGTAGTTACACACATTTACTGTAAGGGTGACCAAACAGAAATTTACTGTGAGGGTAGTTACACACATTTACTGTGAGGGTGACCAAACACAGATTTACTGTGAGGGTAGTTACACACATTTACTGTGAGGGTGACCAAGCACACATTTACTGTGAGAGTGACCAAACCCCAGAACCAGCTTCCCAGCGAAGTTGTGGAGTCGCCATTCTTGAAATTATTCAAAAACTGTTTGGACACAGTCATAGAATCATGGGATATTTTGGTTCGGAAGGGACCTTGAAGATCATCTCTCCAATCCTACTGCCATGGCCAGGGGTGTCACTCACTCGGCCCAGTTTCCTGAAGGCCCATCCAAGCTGACTTTGGCAACTGGCTCTGGGTGGTCCTGCTTGAGCAGAAAGGTTGGACCAGGTGATCTCTGGAGGTTCCTTCCAACCTGAACCATCCTGAGATTCTGTGAATATGTCCATTAGCCCAGAGTTTCAACATGAAGCACATCAGACCTGAAATGTGAGGATGTCAAGTGCCTCTGAAGCCACCCTGGAATGAAAATGTGCCGCCAAGAACGGCAAAAAAGAGGCAGAGGTCATATTAGATTAGGTTCCCCACATCCAGTGAGGTTCCTAAACTGCGTAGCATCCCAAATATCATAATATTTGGAACAATTTTTTGATCTCTTTGCTCATTTATGAAGCTTCTCAGCTCTTTCTTCTTTGCTCTCCTTTTCTGTAATAAGAAATAAACATTTCTTAGCTTGGCCAATTTTTTTGAACTGAAAAATAAACCTGTAACTTGGGGCATGCTTGGAAGTGTTTACAGATGCTCAGTAACCCCATGAAGACTCTCCTGTCCCTTTGAATTTAATGGAAGCTGACACTGAATTCAATGAAGTGCGAATTTCCCTCTTGATTTCGGGAGCTCTTTCCCTGGATTTATTATGCCTGTGATTCTACACAGTGCCTGTGAAGGGTGTTATAACACAGCCACCAACTCAGCCAGGCTATTCCAGTTGAGAAGTTAGAGATCAAAACCTTATGCCATCAGATTCCTCCAGTCCTCATCTGGGGCGGATAATCTGGATTTAACACTCTTGAGATCTGCCTTTTATTACTAATTGGATTCTTTGATTTTTGAGCAGTTTCTTGTTATTAGAAAGGGTGAATCCTCTGCTTTTAAGGACATATCAAGTTCTGCATATCCCTGAAAATGTCCATAAGGACATATCCATCCCTGGAAGTGTCCAAGACCAGGCTGGACGAGGCGTGGAGCAGCCTTGGATAGTGGAAGGTGTCCCTGCCCATGGCAGGGGTGGAATGAGATGAGCTTTAAGGCCCCTTGCAACCCAAACCATTCTATGATATCAATAATACACTATAAGATGCTGCAGAAGGGTCTCACAAACCAGAGAGACCTCAGCAGTTCCCTCCTCCTCCTCAGGATTTCTGTCAGGAGTGGTGGATGGTAACAAACCCCGTGGTGGGACAATCCGAACTTCTCCCCATCTCACAGAGACGTGTGACACTGCCAAGCCCAGTGTGCCATGGAGATCACCTGCTGGACTATGACTTCAGAGTATGGATTTTTATTTATCCATATATTCATTTTTTATCTTGTGTGTGTGAGTAAATTGCCGTCGGCAGGATTGCTGCAGTCCTGGATCTTGCGCGGGGCAGGATATTTGGCCTGCAAGTTCCTCTTGCGGACCTGGCAGGGGAAGGTTTAGCTTGTTATCCCTCTAATCCTGCTTCAAGCAGGTGCCTGGAAGGAAATGGAGTCAGGTATCAGATTTCTGTGCCCGCTGTGCTCCGAGGAGTGATGAGAGAGTTATCCTGGGACGGGGGTGAGCGGGAAATGGGAGGGAATGGCAGAAATGCCATGCCTGGGTCCCATACCACAGGGAAGCTGCTCTGGCAGAAACATCTCCTCCCCAGGCTGGCACAGTGACAGACCCGTCCCTCGGGCCAGCAAATGAGCTGAGGGCTCAGAGAGAGGGAAAGGTGCTGAGCAGGCAGGGAGCAGAACCCCATCTCTGCTCCAGGGTGTGGAGAGAGGGGAGTGAAGGTGAGAGCTGATGCCTCTCCTCACCCGGGGGAACTGGGTGGCCTTTGCTAAACTCTTGTCCCGGTTTGAGTTTCAACAAACATCTGAGCAGCAAAGCCCTCTTAAAATCAACTGACGTGCTGGTGTTGAGAGCTACCTACAGGAGGGCTGGACTGGAGCTGGAGCCCTTTGCTGCTCGGAGTTCTGAGCCAGTATTTTAACTGGGCTGCGTGATTTGCCATCCTGTAATTTGAGGCACCTCCTCGTGCCTTCGGCTCCAAACAGTCCTGCACGTCTCAGGAGCGCTGTGCTCATCTTATGCCTCACTACATCTTATTATGAAATTATAGTGCCACTCTCTAACCTTGCTGGAGGGAGAGTTCCGAGCGGAGGCAGGAGAGCTGGCCTCCCATACTGATGAACTGAGATTTTGAAGGAGATATCTCCGAGTCTCCACCTCGGTGCAGACAGCTGCAGTGGATTTCTCTTGGTTATCTTAAGAGAGCTGGAGTCCATAGCGTTAAATATCACCAGCCCCAAAGTCTCTTCAGAATATTAGAAACTTAGTTCTTGGGGGGTTTATTTAATATGGCATTTCTTTTGTTGCCTAATGGTATTGTTTGCACATTTCAGCCCCAAAATTCTATAAAATTATGGACTTTCGAGCAGTCTCTGGGAAATATTTCACCTCTTGGTTTGCGTCTGAGAAAAAATTTGCCAAAAAATCCTTCCACTCCACCAGTCAAAAAACATTAAAACATAAAATTAAAGAATCAGGGCTTTTGCAAAGCCTAATCTGGCCTGAGCTGTTGGAGGCAGAACTTCCCCAGTGCAATAAACAGTGGGAACATTCCCTGTGAGCCTGATAAAACCTGCTGACGTCTGCAGGGAGCTTTGCTGCTGGAGAAATGTTGTAACTACTCCATCACTGCTCGTGTTGCATACACGCTGGAGTCAGCTTGGAAATGTTCAGGCAAGTTATTCCCAGTCCCGCTGACAATAACCACTTGTCTCATGTCAAATATCCGCTCCTATAGGCACAGCAGGTTCTTTTCCTAGGCTGGGATATCCGTGTTGCCTGAGTGATTTCCAAATATGTGCAAGTGGAGGGAGAAGGAAAATCTATGGGAAGCTGTAAAAATATCGCATGCGGTCCCTGAAGTCGCCGAAATAATTCTGTGAAAATTATTCCCCCTTCCTTTGTGCAGTCCCAACCTTTCTATTTCAGTACCAAAAAAAAAAAAATATCTTTGGAAAGCAGACTGGCATAATTACAGCGCAGAGAAACTTGTGAGAAATGGCAAAATAGCACTAAAAGAAGCTGCTGGGAATAACAAGCAAAGAAAAAAAAAAGAAAATAATGTTATTTGTACAAAGCTTGTGTGCAACAAATGCAGAAAGCAGAACTCTGCTGAGTAAATTCAGAACTGTCCTGCTGGCCTGTGCTGTGCGTTGGGCAGAGTTTAGTGAGGACACTCACAATGTGATCCATGGTGTTGGCTCTGTAACTGCTCTCTGGGTGTGAAAAATTTACGAAAGAGTTTAGATTTTGACCAGAATTTGGTTAAAATAATCTGGGTTATTTTCCGTGCTGAGCACAATGACCGTGGCAGGTTTGGACTTTGCAGAGGTGTTGGAAAGGTGCTCCCCAGAGTGGGTGAAGGTCAACAAATGGGCTTTAGAGTCCTTGGCATTTGTACAGTTCCAGCTCTCATTCCATGCTTCCCGTACTTAAGCAATAGGAAACACCAGAGAAGAGGAGAAGAGATGTTTTCCAGTGCTGGTAATGTGTGTACCTGGGTAATTCCCATCCCGTTTTCCAAGGATTTGCCTTGGCATGGAGCTGAGGAGCCGCTCTCCCCTCCGTCACCACTGATCCAGTAACTTGAGCAGTTGCAAGTTTTCCTAAGCTCCTTTCGAGTGGAGCTCGGCTCTCCTCACACCTCGTTTCTGGAGTGGTTCCTGCTCCCTCCACGTGCCCCTGGGAAGCAGCTGCAGCATTCCTGCTCCTCTCCTGGGGATTCCCTTAGTGCCTTGCCTCCGTACCAGCATTTGAGGAGGGACACTGAGACACAGGAATGGCACGTCTCGAGCTGCAGCAGGAAATCTGGGCGTGCTGAGGCTCCTGTCTGATCTGTCACACCATCCCCACCGACAGCACCCTGCTCTGACCCAGGGGGAGGAGCGGAAGGAATAAAAATCCCATTTATCCTGCCTGCAGGGAGGAATGCTGTGCACACAGCTGGAACACAGCAGGTCCAGCCCCAGCCTCCTGAATTTCAACATCAGAGAGAGCAGTGAGCTGAGCGAGTTCGTTATTGGAGATGCTGTAAGCTGGGCTCTGCAATTAATTTTCCCTTTTTCTCACACAAACCCTGTCTTATTTGACCTGTGTTACACTGCATTTTCTCTGACAGAAACACCACAGATAAGCCTCTCATCAGCTGTGGCCTTGGTTATCTGTGTCTGTTTGGGAACAGAAATGTGCTATCAGGATCTATTAAAAAAGGTCTGCTTAATGTCAGGGTCTATGCCAAATTATGGCATGAGAAAAGGAGAATGTTTCTGATATGATTTTCTTCTTTTGAATAAACTAAAGCAGGGGAGATAAAAAGCTGTTTCATGAAGATAAATGCAGAAGGAAAATTTTGCTGGCCTTGAAGATGACAGAATAGCAGAGTCATTGAGGGTGGAAAAGCCCTCCAAGATCATGGAGTTCAACCTGTGCCTGATCCCCACCTTGTCCCCAGCCCAGAGCGCCGAGTGCCACTTGCAGTCATTCCTTGGGCACCTCCAGGGGTGGGGACTCACACCCTCCCTGGGCAGCCCCTGCCAATGTTTATTCACCCTTTCCATGGGGAAATTCCTGCTGGTGTCCACCCTGAGCCTGCCCTGGCCCAGCCTAAGGCCGTTCCCTCTGCTCCTGTCCCTGTTCCCTGGGAGCAGAGCCTGACCCCCCCGGCTGCCCCCTCCTGTCAGGGACTTGTGCAGAGCCACAAGGGCCCCCCTGTTCCCCCTTTTCCCCAGGCTGAGCCCCTTTCTCAGCTCCTCCTGGGGCTCCCCATAGGACCATGGGTGGTCAGGGCCCAAGACCTGATGACTCTTTTGGACTCGTGCTCAGTGCAGGGCTGGTTTTGAAAGGGTGAATATCGACCGAGCTGCAGAGAGAGGGGAGCAGAACACGGAGGGCTTTGCCTTTCAGACGTGCATCGAATTGAACTTTCGGTAACATTTTCCAGATGGGCAGAATCTTCGTCGTTCACAAATTATCCCTGTGTTTTCTGGGCCCAATTCCCCTGATAAATTCCTCTTGCCATGCGTCCTGAGATCTGTTCCTGTCTCCCCTTCATGCATTTCAATTTCTATAAGATTTTTACATTACATATGAGATAACTGTAATCTGTGAGGGGATAGCGAGATCAAGAGAAGAACCAGATTATTCTCTTTGCTTGTCAAAACAAACAGAAATAGCATTTCTTCTTCTCTGCAATGGGTGATAGAAACAGAAGCACAGCAAATATATTCATTTTTCTGCCTCTTGAAGTTGGATATGCTTCTTACGAAAAGTTCTCAGTGACTTCTAGCTGGTAGAAGAGTTTGGTCTAAAATATATTAGAGTCACTTGTAACCATTAAAGGGGAAAAAAAAGAAAAAGCAGTGGCAGCAATAAAAGTGCTGACAATAACAGTGTCTTAGTCCATGGAGATTTGGCAATAATCAATACATGGTGCCCTCTCTAAAAATACTTTGGCTTTTGGCAGCTTTAAAAGTTTTCCTCCTCATAGGTAGAGATCAGAAAAGTTGACAAACTCAGGGAAACTTTGAGAAATTACTGGAAGAGCAATAAATATTTAAATCTTGGCAATTCAGTGAATACCTCCAGCTGGGCAGGAGCGGACAATATTCCCGATCTGCAGCAGCATGGAAAATCAATAGGATAGAGGCCGTGGCTGCTCCTGCTGCAAATGTAATACTGACTGCTTTATCTTCAGGCAAAAAGCAAAGTTTATTGCAGGCACTGTGGGCCTTCCTTTGTCTCGAGTATGTGAATAAGGAGTCTCTCCACTGATCCCGAGACAATTATCCCTGTTAGTGGGAAACCAGCTCCTGTTTTTTGGAGGAATGAGGTGTCTCCAGTGAGCGTGTTCAACTCCAGCAGCTCCACTGAAGCACAACAGGTTTTTGTCCTTCCCGTTGGGTACAAAGGGTCAGAGAGCAGCACCAGAGATGTTCAAAGTCCTCTATTTAGGAAAACTACCAAGACAAATCAAATATTTGGTTTATTTCCTTACTATAATTTAATCATTGTTTAAAATGCAGGATTGTTTGAAGTATTTAGAATAATTTATCAAAACCGTTTCTCTTCATCCTGTTGAACCTCAACATAATCCTCACTTTTGGAACACCAGAATATTTTCCTCACAGAATTTTTCCTATGGTTCTTTGCTTCAGACTTGAACTATCAAGACAAGAATCATCATAAGACTCTCAGTCCATCTGAAACTAAATCCTGTGCCAGAGGCTGAAGTCCAAGTCCAAATCTTTGACAGGTTGGGGCCCATTTTCTTCAGAATTATTATCCCCAAGATACCATGGCCGTTCATGCTTGTGTTTGATTAACTATAATTAACTTTGCCCTGCTAATCAACTCATAAAAAACACATCATTTAGCTCATGGAGCATTCAACCTTTGCGATCTCTCTTCCTTCAAAGAACACAGTATTGTTTGGAATTCCCCTGTACCCTAAAGAACTCCTGTGTAGATGTGAAGAGAAAAATTATTTCACAGGGCAGTTGCAAAGTATTTATGGGAATGTTTTGCTGCACATCCTCAACAGAGCTCCAGGAATTGCCCAAAAACAGTTTGGTGCAGGGATCACAAGTGAAGAGATGGCTTTGTGCCTTCCTGTGTTTGAGAAACAAATATCATGTTTAAGTAAATGATGAGGATGAAAAAACGTTATCCAAAAGGAGGAAATTTAGACAAATATTTCTTAGTGCAGTATTGGATTTTAGATTCCAAAACTATGGCTGTGGAATGGACCTGATTGTTTGTGCCTATCAAAATATGTCAATCTTTCTCAGGGTAAGGTGGAACAGCAAAAGTTTTTAATATCCAGCAAATCTCCTGGTGGCTGTAGAGCGTTCATGGCTAATCAAAAGTTCTTTAATGAAGCATTTGTGTGAAGCTGTTTGGTGCGTGGTTAGTCACAAAAGCACGAACTGTGAGGGGGATGTGGGCAACCATCGCGAGCCCTGTGATGGGAATGGTTCCGCTGTGGGCCAGGCCCCAGCACTGCTGCTTCAGGTCCTGTTGTTTTACATTTGCAGCAAGGGTTTGTTTCCATCAGATACATGTAAGTAACACAACCATGAGGCAGTGAAGGCAGAAGCTTGGAATTTTTTTTTTTTTTTTTTTTTTTTTTTTTNTTTTTTTTTTTTTTTAATTACAACAGTTTTTTACCCTTTTTTGCTGTCTCGGAGAATCAGCTTGGGAATTCTGACTGTGAGGAATTTTCTCCTCTCCCTGAGTAATGGCACTAGTGGTTAATAAAGATCTAAAAATCTTCTATAAATGAAATATCCTTTATTGCACAGCTTTTATTCATTTTTTCATGCACACATAAAAGACAGCAAAGAGGAAAAAAGCCACCAAAACCTACAAGCACACAGCAATAACCAGCCAAGCCTTAAAAAAAGGTTGTTGAGGTAATAGAGATAACATTTTTAGACTGCAAGGAGGGAAGGTGAAGAAACATAGATCCTTTGGGAAAGCAAAGATCCCTTTAAACCTTTTCCCACACTTCCTGTAGCACAATGAACTTTGGGTTGTAACATTATTTAGCTGTAACATAACTTACCCTGGCAGAAACACCAGCTCTGCTGTCTCAGGGGCTGTATAATTCCTGGGATACTGCATCCAATAAATATTTTGGGCCAGCTGTAGTTGTACCAAGCACAGAAGAGGAACCATATGGATGCTCTGCAATCACCTCTGCGCGGCTGAGGTACCAGAAAACAGGTCCTTGTTCATGTCTTGATGTGTCCCCCATTAATAAAGGTGACCTCACAACACCTGGAATTCATACAAATGCTGGAGGATTCTGGTAAAGAACATATCAAAAAATTATGGAGTGGTTTGTGTTGGATGAGACCTTAAAAATCATCTTGTTCCAACTTCCTGACGTGGGCAGGGAATGTGGTTGAGCTTCCCTTTCAAACTTGCAAGGATTCTTCCTCATGGCTCGATCCCAGTGCATTTAGGAGAAATTCTGGACTGCGTCCTGCCTTCAGCCCACCTCTCCTAAACAGCTTGGGAGATTTACAGCTGTACTGGGTACCTGAAGTGCCTGCAGCTCCTTTGGGGAAGCAAATGAGGAGGGCAAGCAATGCATTGCTCCCTTGGGGATGGTGTGTTCCTGCTCAGGTAAGTTCATTTAAAGGAAAATTAATTGGCCTGCAGTTATGCAAAACAGAGTGAACAGGGTTTACGAGGCCAAAAACACCGAGTGGCAACGGTTGTGTGCAGACATTTCCCAAAACCTTCTACAATCAGGTGTTTTATTGCAAGGTAAAGTGCAGGAGATAGCATAATTGCTACTTTTAAAGGAGATATGGGAAACACTTTGCCACCACTTTGTCAGCAATGTGGGCTAGAAAACTCTGCAGCTCCGTGGTTTCCATGGGTACCATCTTTGCAGAGATGTTCTCGGGCTCTGGGGTGCAGGAGAGGGACGAGCTGCCCCGGGTAATTAATTCCTCATCTCCAAACCCCTGTGATGGAGCAGGGACATCATCTGTGGGGTGCTCCTGTGGGGAAAGGGACAAAGGGGTGTTGCCAGTGGGTCACAGTGCCCGTGGCCATTGGAGGAGCTGAAATTTGGGGTCTACATATGGCCTGGAGGTTGAACATCTCCTGCAGGTCCCTTGGAGAGCACCCCCAGCTTGGATAATCTCCATCCAAGCCTCTTTTGATGCAGTCACATATAAAGTCAGTGAGGTTTTAAGTTCTGTTGCATTCAACTCAGTGTTTTGGTCATTTCTGGCATCTTTATTGGGTAAAAAATAACCCCTGCCCTTGAGATGCTGCAAAATCTTGTAGTTGTCCACTTTCCAACCTTATTTTACTTCTCCTGCTCCTCAATTTGCCTGTGGGTGTGCACCTATGGTTCTGATCCAGTATTCCACACGTTTTAAAAAATATATAAATCACAAAGGATTCCATAAATACACCCCTTTCATCCCACATCCTTCTGAAAAAGTGATGAGAATGATGAGTGGGGAAAAGAAGGCTCTGCAACCAACCCAGAGCAAGAGGGAATAAACGAGGGCATCATCTCCTCCTGAATCTGAAAGTTCAACAAGAGGAACTGGTGCAAGAAATAGAAAAGAACCAGAAGGAGTAGAAGTAGGTCTCATTTAAAAGCACATTCCAGTCAAAAATACCTCCCAAGTTTCATGTCAGCCTTGTAGTTTTCCTCTAAAAAAAGAAATCAAGCAAGCAATAGTTATTTAATAACAAAGAGTGACCTATTTTGGAAGGAAAATTAATATGGAAGTGTTCTTCTGAGAATAGGAATAGTTTTGGTGAAGTTTTCTCCACTATTTTATGGACCAATTCTATGATGAGTGTTTAATAATTCTTATTTTGACTCTCTCTGAATCTCAGAGAGATTGTATCTCAGAATCCAAACTAAATTTCTGCTGTCTGGGCTGAAACCCACTTGATTATGTACCATAATTAAGCATTACCATAAAACATATATTATCATCGGAATGAATTTGTGCACACACGTGCCTTTAAGAATTTCAGAACTCTAGAAATGTTTGGATTTAATAAAAATGGTGCGGCTCCAATGGAGTTAACCAGGCAGACTGAGGAGATCTCCTGATTTAGCTCGCCCAGATTTTGAGTGTTGACATCAGAGGGTCTGTATGGTGAAAAACAGCAAAAAAAAAAAATTAATAATGATTGACTTCTCTAAAAGGATGGTCTCATGGAATCTCCTAAGAGATTAATGATTGATTGGCTCTGTCAGATAATTAGCTGTTATACCAAATTATTTGTAAGCTTTGCAGGAGAGACGCCAGCACCAAATGTTATTCTCATCCATTGCTGGAGGTCGGCTGTTTTCCAAAAGAGGAGTGCAATTAATCATTATTAGCATAACGAAGCTGCTGATATTGTTCATTAATAATTTGATTTTAATGTTAATAAAACAATCACTGCAGCATTGATCTACTGAGCGCAGTGTGGGGGATATTTTGTGCCTTGCATAAGCAGTGGATATGATTTACCAATCTGTGTGTACAGACGGTACACAAAACAAAGTGGTTGGGGATAAAACTAACATGGTTAGAGAATGGAAAATGTTTTCCTGAGGTGAAATTTCCAGCATTTCCTTTACTTTCTTTCAGAAAACAAAGAACAGACAAAGATTCAGCTTTTTTGGTGCTAAAGGACGGTCAGCAACATGAAAAATTGCGGATGTGTTGTGCCTTTACTGTCCAATAATGCAGTGTTTCTCATCATAACTTTGAAAACGTACCTAGGACTGTTTATAGAAAAGATCCTGAATAAAATCACTGTTTGGGTTTGTTTGCTTTTATCTCTGCCTTTTCCTGGCAGTCGGATCCTTCTTCCTGATTAACCTGAGCGCACAAACGCATCTCATCCCTGGACAATCCCTCTTTTTATCTCCGAGCAGGTTTCCTGAACACCGGTAATTTAAACACTGTTTCCACGCACATTTGTCTTAATAAAACGCTGCTCTCACACCTCCAGCCCCGGTCCTAAAAAAACGAGTGCGGAGGCACAGTGAGCCCGTGAGGCTCCAACACTTCACAGAACGTTTTCCATCCATTTAACACCGTTTGCAGGGGTCGTGGTTCCGTGGCACAGCCCCGACTGGTCCTGACCACCTGTGGGATTTAATGATAGCAAATGGTGGTGAAGCTTTGGTTTAAACACGGGTCTTTCATCAAACCCAGAGATTCTAGAGGAGGCACAGATGGGGCTGGAATTGCAGAAGGAGGAAGGGCCCCAAGGTGGAAACAGCAGACACTGAACTTTAGTTTAGGTAGTTCTAAGTTTGGATAAGTAATTTTTTAAAATCTCCTATTTCAAATTGCTCCTTTACCTTTTGCTCCCCAGTCAGGCTTATTTCAGATAATCATAGAATGGCCTTGGCTGGAAGGGACCTTAAAGCCCATTCAGTGCCACCCCTACCATGGGCAGGGACAGCTCCCACTGTCCCAGGGCTGCTCCAAGCCCCAGTGTCCAGCCTGGCCTGGGACACTGCCAGGGATCCAGGGGCAGCCACGGCTGCTCTGGGCACCCTGTGCCAGGGCCTCACAATCCTCATGGGGAATGATTTCTTCCTAATATCCAATCTAAACCTGTTCTCTCAGTTTAATGCTGTTCCCCTTTGTCCTGTTCCTCCACAGTCTCTAAATGTATAATAAAGATAATATGGATAAAATGCATATCCTAAAAACCCAGAGCAAGCCAAAAAAAAAAAAAAAAAAAACAAAAAAAAACCAAAANAAAAAAAAAAAAGTGGGTGGGCTTTCTTTTAGCAGTTTATCCTTTGACAATAAGGGTGAGAAATAGGATTTGCCAGATAAGCTGTTGTAGGCTCACATTTGATTGCTGTGCTGCACGTGACGTGGAGAGATTTGATCATTTTTTAGTAATCAGGTTTGTCAGAATTGTGTGGGAGGACGTGCAGTCTCCAGCCCAATGCTGGTGAGTGCCAGAGATGCCAAAGGGCTCTGGCTTCTCATCTATTACACTTAGAGACAATATTTGGGTTCAAAATGATTTCTGCACTTTGTCCATAATCTCCTGACTTGAAGAGGATTGGAAGATCAAAAGCCTCCATTCTCTTGCACTGTTTAGCCAAAAGATTCCTTAAAGGAGTCAGTGGATTAAAGCACCACGACAAATCCATCAATATTCCCCCAAGTTTTATAACACTCTTCCAAAATAGAAAATAAAACAAAAGAAGAAAATTAATTAGCTGATGGGCCAGATGAGGAATACCACATAAATATGTCTGTTTAAATCTCCGTGCTTGGACAGCAGTGGTTTCTGCTCCAAAATTCAATCGTCTGTCACTCCGCGACATTTTGCAGAGTGCGGGATGGAAAGCAGCCTCTGGGCTTGTGCCAGATTTTATTTCATGTGGGCCCATTTCTGAGGGTGCTGACTGTGGATTAAGCAGTGTTGACAGATAAATACTGATGCTTTATTTTCGTGGAGATTAGAGAGTGGCATGCTCCAAACTCTGGTGGAGTAGATTAATTAATATACTATTACTTCTCATGGATTTTGATGATTATTTGGATTTTCCAGAGTCATCATCTTGCTTCTGTTGTTCTCACCCTTCTGTCAGCTCTGGCAAAAACTGATAGCCAGGTGATTTGTCTGAATAAAATAACTTTTTCACTTCTTAGGGTATGATTTCACCCCAGCCTCATGCTTATGAAAAGCTGAGGAGTTTGGGTCGTGGTTTTCAGCCACGGAATCTGTTCTGGACTTTTTCAAGAATATGTAGTGAAGAGGGACTATTTACAAGAGCATGTTGTGCTTTTTTTATAGAGCAGTTTGGGTTGGAAGGGATCTTTAAGTCCCTCATGTCCAAGCCCCCTGCAAGGAGCACCTTCAGCTACACCAGGTTGCTCAGTAGCATCATCATCACCTTTTATTTGTGTTTTCCCTTTCTGACCCCACCCGAAAAGAGGAAAAACCATACCAAAACACTGTGATAAAAGTATTTCCCATGCTCTCTCTGGTGGAAATGTTCACATTCTGAAGAAATCCTCCAGCTGTGATCCAGCTTTCAACCAAGTTGATAAACACTGGAAGTGTTTTTTTCTGGTTAAGGAAGCACTGATATAAATTTTGATAAGGGAAAAAAGCTCCAAATCCATGCTTGTGTCTTCGTTGTCATCACAAAACCAATTTTCCTTCCGAGTCTGGGGGAACCAAGGCTGTGCAGCCACCTCAGTGTGTAACAGGCCCAGGATCTCACGCGTGGCTGTGGAGGTGTTCTGTTATTTCACTTTCCCTGAGCTCAGTTAAATTGATGGTTTGTGAAGACATTGTCTCGTCCACCCAAGACTTAGCATTCAAGGGCTGTGCCGAAGGACTTGCCTTCAAACCAGAGAGTTATAGAGAGCCAAAAAAATGGTAAATACAATAGCAGATGGTTTATTTCAGCTTGACAGCATCGTTTTTGGCCAGCACCCAAAGCTACAAACTTCTGAGCTGGAAGTTTGAGCTGTTGTTTGAAGTTGGGAGCGGAGGCTCAGGAATGCTCCGAAGCTGATCCACACGTACGTGGCTCTCCATGAGGTCAGAACAGTGCTCCAGGCAGGTCAGGGCCAGGAAAACATGAAGAACAAGCCAGGAAAACAACATGTAGTCACCCAAAATGATGGGAGTGATTTTGAAAATTAAATAATGGTGTGCAAAATAAAAGGAGTGGGCTGATCATGCAGAAATGCCGGATAAATTTTATTTATGCAGATCTTTTGAGGAAGGATGGTGAGAGACTCCAGCTCTAATCACACTTTTGCAGAGATGATTTTCACTTGCTCCCAAGCGATTAAAATACTTTGGACAGGCAGCAAGTGTGAGTTGCTGGGGTTAGAAGTTTTTACAAGCACAGCTGAGAGCTTGTTAGATCTTTATGATTTATTGATGACCTGTCTGATGGAGATCTGAAATTCTGACATTTCAGCTCTCCACAAATATAAAAACAAGACTCGGGATGCTCAAAAAGAACATAGATCAAGGAAAAGCAACCCCCTTTTCCAGCCATCTGTACGGGCAGGTCTTGTAAAGGCATTAAAAGGTTCTGAATCAGGCCCATGCCAGCAATTCAAATTTACTGGTATTTGTTGCTGCAGCGGTGACAAACACAGCCTGGGTTTACTGGCTTGCAGCATTTGTCATGCACAGACTGAAAGACGTCCCTGAAATTCCCCAGCTGCCACAGGAGCACCATCTATCCCTTCCCTTCAGAAAGACGAGGCCTTTAGAAACTAATGGGGCCTTCAGGAACCGGAGATTCTCCCCATCCCCGTTGTGTTCCTTCATCTCCCCCCCCAAAGGGTTTTTTTTCCGCTCTGCAAATCTGCAATGTCCTTGTAAATGACATTCTGCTGCACAGCTGAAGCAAGCTGTCTCAAGGAAAAATGAAGATAGAAAACAGGATTCAACTTCCTTTTCCTCGTGCAAGTCCACCAGAGCAGTCAGTCACAGCTGGGGGGTCCAGCAGAAAGCCTCAAACGAGGACCTGTCAAGTTCCCCACCCAGGAGGAACTTTGAAGGTACCTTTTAGTTGTCCTTCCGTGAGCTCCACGTTGCATCCATGGGCTGGACAATCCTCATTTGATTTAAATTATGTGGGATTAAGTGTCCCGTGGGTGATGTGGGCAAAAGGCAAAGAGATTTGATGCTAGCCACAAAATTTCCTATTTGATTTAGGAACGGGTGGGTTTTAATCATGGAGGCCTGGGGTGGTGCTCATCTCTGAGTGGACCTTTGGCCTTTTTTTGAGTGTTAGATAAAACAAATACTGAATTTGGAATACGGGCAGTCTCCAAGGATTCCTTGATATCTTGGTCCCCAAAGGAAGATTCAATTTGGAGATCCTTGTGTGGGATACAGATTCTCACATCCTCTGGAGAGAAGGGAATTTCCTCTTCTGCCAGGCTTGATCTTTGTCCTTGGGCAGTGCACGGTACCAGAGGTGGATTATCTTTCGCCTTAATTCTTCTCCAGAACTGTTTTATCAGGATGGATAGTAAAACCATAGTGAAGAAATCCAGGTTCAAGAGAAATATATAAAGGAAGGCAGTTGCCAGTCTCAAATTCATGAGAAAAGTGGTATTTCCATAGGAAAATTAGGACTTTGTCTTCAATCCTGAGACCCTCTGACAAGCTGAGTTGCTGAGTTACCTCATGGAAGCCTCGTCACTAATGTTGCACCACACATGAGGTCTGTGCTGAAGCCTCACTGAAGATGGAGGGACCAACAAATGCCTGAACTGTAATTCTGAAGAAATATCCCTGCTTAATCCTTAAATCTCAGTGTTTAGGTCTGATTAGAAAAAATCAATTTTCTAAATTGCTGTGAAAAGTCCAAATTTCAAAATCCTCTGTTCCAAAAATCTTTTCTGCTTCTCTTTGGATTTCATCTACTATTTCACCTAATTTCACCTCTTTAAATTTTTTTTTTTTTTGGAAGTGCCTTAGGATATAAACCAATAACAAGGTACTTGGGATTTTAACATTTTCATATCATCCATTCCAGGCATTGTTTTGCTCCCATTTCCTCCTCACAGGATTTGAAGACTTGTATAAAACACAGCCAACATGATTCTATTCTTCTCCCCCTTTTTTTTTTTTCCTTAAGAGATCGGTGAGCCAGAGAGTTTCTAAAAAACATCTGCTTATATTTATCATATATCCAACTCACCAGGAACTGAGCAGCGTTTCATGCTGCCAGGTTTGGAGCAGCCCGTGCTCCAGGCTGCAGTGAAATCCATGGTTTTCCCAGGGAAGCAAAGTGGTATTAAAGTTCCTAACTGGGCCCAATATCAGCTTTGAGCAAGATAATATCCAAACCTTCCTCTGAAGTCCATTCTAGAGCGTGATTTGTACTTTACTCCTCTCTGGTGAGCAGTGAGGTTCTGAACTCTGAGCTAATACCAATTAAGAGGCATGGTCGTCAGGGGAGCAAAGAATTGAAAATAAATTGAGCTTTTCCAAGCAACAATTTGGTCTTGGGTGAACCAGAAGAAACCAAACTCGTCTTCCACTGCTCAGTAAGAGACCCCCTAAAATTCAGAGACGCAAACCAGTAAAATTAACATTTGCAGGTTCACAGCATAGATGTAACATTATTGTTTCCAATTTCAAATGTAAATAAAGAACAAATTAGCTCTGACTGTTTGAAATAAGAATGTGCCTGGAATTGTTGTAATTGCCATGGTTTATTGACCCGTGCTCTGGAGCTGGAGTGGGAAACGACTGCTAAGGCTGTTAGAATAAGTTCTACACTGCAGGATTTGAGGATCTGTTGTGTTTCAATTAATTCCAGCTCTGTAAAAACCTCTTTTCTTGTTTGCTTTATCCTTTTCTTTCTATTTTTATTTTTATAGTGAGCCAGCAATTAATTTTTTAATCAAGATTCAGATAGAGTGTCATTACAGCTTCAGGTCTAATAATGAGCATTCTGTGATTCCCAAGGAAAGTGGGTGTTCTCCTGGCTTTTTGTTCTTTCCCATTCACATTTGCCAGGTTAATATTGTGTTTGCAGATTTGCATTTGGACCATATTAGTGCACAGTCTTGAAGTTAAAAAGCCAGAATATTTTGAATTCCAGTAATCCTCAGCAGCCCCAAACACAATAGGCTTTCTCCTTCTACTTTAACTAATTATCTCTGTGCAGCACTCCAGGTGAATTTCAACACAAGCACTCTAATAATGTAATTAAAAATGTATAAAGGAATTAAAAATGAATTAAAAGGATATCCTGCAAAAAACTTTCAAACCTGGACTAAATTAAATGAGGAGACTTAAGCCCCTCTGTTTTAAAGGGCCTGCAGTTGGTAGATTAAGAACGCTGGGGTACCACCAGGACCTCATGCAAAACAACATCAACTTCAAACTGAGCAGAAAAAAAAAAAAAGGAATCTTGGAATCTCATGGGTCTCATTCCCTTGAAGGCCGCCTGTACCTTGCAAACAGAAATGTTGTGCTGAAAAATCTTGGCACCAGCGACGATATTCCCTAATTAACCAACATTCGAAGGTGGTAAGAGAGAAGCTGAGTTCCTGGTCTATGGAAGGGGTCCCTGCCCATGGCAGGGGGTGGAAGAAGATGAGTTTTAAGGTCCCTTCCAACCCAAGCCATTCCACGATTCCACTGTTCTCTGGTATCCTGCGTGTGAGTCCTGGGGCAGGACAGGATTCGGCTGCTGTTTTGCCCCAGTTTTGGGGGGATTTTGGGTACATTCAGCAAGGATCTGCTGGCTCTGGCTCCCTCTCATTCATCCAGGAGGACGCAGAGCTCCATGAAGGGCAGTACCCAGCAAATCCAGCCCTGTCCTTCCCTCCCATCATTTCCAGCTCTCCTCCACACAAGCACCAGCCCAGGCACGCCCCAAGCTTGCACAAAAACATCAAGCATAGAATCACAGAATCATTAAGGTTGGAAAAGACCTCCAAGATCATCGAGTCCAACCTTCGCCTGAATCTCCCCCTCGGCCACTAAACCATATCACCAAAATACTCAGCTCAATGGGTCATTCACTTGAGAGATGGATTTGATGACCCTGGTGGGTCCCTTTCAACTCAGAATATTCCCTGATCTGTGACTGACTTGACTTTTAGCACTTCCAGGGGTGGTGACTCCACCTGTGCCCTGGAGAGACTCCTCCAAAGCTTAACCAGTCTTCCAGTGAAGAAACAAAGCTTTAGCTCATCCTGACATCTGTACAGACTTCCAGGCAACCTTCGGGAGCTGAGGCAACCCTGGCTCATCCTGTGTAAAATTAATATAATTTCAGTACTA
>VYZQ01061147.1:0-32706 GCA_013400655.1 Mystacornis crossleyi
CACTGGGGAGGCCACACCTTAAATCCTGGGGTCAGTTCTGATTCCCTCACTGCAAGAAAGGCATTGAGGGGCTGGAGCGTGTCCAGAGAAGGGAACGGAGCTGGGGAAGGGACTGGAGCCCCAGGAGCGGCTGAGGGAGCTGGGGAAGGGGCTCAGCCTGGAGCAAAGGAGGCTCAGGGGGGGCCTGGTGGCTCTGCACAAGTCCCTGACAGGAGGGGGCAGCCGGGGGGGGTCGGGCTCTGCTCCCAGGGAACAGGGACAGGAGCAGAGGGAACAGCCTCGGGCTGGGCCAGGGGAGGTTTGGATTGGACACGAGGCAAAATTTCTTCCCTGAACGAACTGTCCAGGCCCCACCCCTGCAGGGATTTAAAAGCCACGCAGATGTGGCACCTGGGGACACGGGTTAGTGGCGGGTTTGGCAGTGCTGGGGAACAGCTGGACTCGGTGATCTGGGAGGGCTTTTCCACCCGGAACGATTCTGTGATTCCGTGAATTGACCTATCCTAAAACATCACGGGTTTGCCGTGCTGTTCTTCCCCATCCCACTCGAAAAACACCAGGCCGGAGTCTCTGAAGAGAAACGAGTTCAGCACCTCATTTCTTTCACGCAGCTCCACCGAGCAGGCTCATCTCGGAGACGACTCCGTACACCGAGCCCGCTCCGAGTGAGAAACCACCACAGCTCAGGGCAGAACCGAGAGGAAAAAACCTCCAGCTGGCCAGAAAATTATACTTAATAACATAATAAATGTATTATACTGCCCTTTGCCCCAGTTTAAAAAAACCCAAACTAAACACACAACCCCCAGGCTGTCCTGAGTTCTGTTTGGTGTTCATGCGCTTCTCAGACAGGAGAGGTCTGAGGTGAGGTCTCCCACACCATTTCCAACCCCTCTGTCCCTGCGAGCTCCCTCCCCATCAGGCACCAGTGCTCTGCCTGGGGCTGTGAGGGTTTAACTCCTGCTGGAGGCAGAGAGGAGCCGAGACCGAGGGATTACGGCCGGCCCGGGTGGGTATCAGCACCCACGGACCCCGCACCCCCTCTGGGACGGCGTTACCTGGTCCTTGCCGCGGTCGCCCACCACCACGAACAGGCTCCGCTGCCGCTCCGCCACGCCGTTCTCGATGAGGACGCGGATGCGGTTGTCCACCTTGCGGCGCTGCATGGCTGCGGCTGCCCGGGGCTTCTCCCGGGGCTTCTCCGCCGGCCCGGCCCCGCTCCCGCTCCCGCTCCCGGCGCTCCCGCTGCACCACGTGGGAGCCACGTGGGGTCGGGCGCGGGCGCCGCGCAGCGTGGGAGGACCCCGGGGCTGCCCGCGGCGTCCGCCTGCGTGAGGCGCACACCCATCTCCTTATAAACGCACATTTCTGTATAAACACATATTTCTGCATAAACACGCTTTCCTCGAGATGTTGAGCTTTCAAGCAGAATAATTGAAGGTCGTTTTCCCACATGGCAGAGGACTCCTGTGCCCAGCCGCCTCCCCAAATCCCCGCGAGACACAGAGCAGCCCCCACCTCCCACAGCTGTTATTTGTTTATTTATTTAATTATTTCAGTGATTTTTGGCTGTAAAAATGGGGCGAACCAAACTGCAGTCGCAGTGGCAACGCTGATGATCTATTTTTTAAACGCTTTGTTCTGAAGAAATCCTTCCTGCAGCCCCCCCAGGCGTGTGGGCACGAAGGCCAGGCCTCCGATTTTATAAACATAATTCCATTTCCACACCGGCCAAAAGCTGAGTCTGGGTGGCCTTCGCCACTGGGGGAGAGATGAAAAAAGCAAATATATATAAAAAGGGGGCATTTGGAGACAGTTTCCCCAAAGAAACGAGGCTGCAGAGAGCAAACAGAACACATACAGAAAACAACAAATCTTTAGGATTATTATAGGATACTAAATGAAACCCCGGGAAATATTGAGAACTCTGCTTCTCAATGAAATGATGGAGCTTATAACATTTCAGCTCTGCTCCTTAACAAATCCCCCACAGCTGTTGGAAAGTTTTCCATACCAGTTGCACAACTGTGGTGCAGAAACAAAAAAATGATTTATCAACCTGACTTGAAATTCCAGCGAGTGAAACATTCTGAAAACATTTATTCTCAAACTGACAGTAAAACTATTCCTAACCTTTCAGTACCAAAGTTGAGCCGAGCTATCTGCGTAGATATATTTATTCTTAGCTTTTAATACTGCCCATTTGTTTTTTTTAAACTTGAACATTCAACCAATGAAGCATTTAAAACCAGGTGAGTTCGTAGGAAAAATGTGTTTAATACCGCTGGGTGTATTCGGGGTTGTTTTAAAATGTAACAAAAATATGATAAAACTGCTGAATTAATAATTGTAAAGGCTGTGGAACAGTATTTTTTTTAGGTGAACCCAGGTAAACCCAGTCACCCAGACAAAACCACCAGCGCAATCCCTTCAGGTATGAAATGTTTGCTTGAAAAGGGAAGGACATAAAACATTGAAATAGATTTATTTTTCAAGTGTTTACATAAGCCATGGACCGATTTGTTTCCAACGCTGAGTTAAAGAACTGCAAAGACATATATACAGGTATGTTTAAGGCCATCAGAAAATTGAAACCTGACAACAAACTAAAATTTCTCCACACTTATTTCATGTGGTAGAAGCGTTACTAAAATTCATTCTAAAATCCAAGAGCTTCAAAAGAGGAAATACATTTTCATTTAATCAAACGGCTATTTCCTAAAATTTAGCTTGAGACCAAAACTCCAGGTGTACTCTTGGGTAGAAATGGGCCAGCAGAGTTGGAACCGAGCTAGTTACACCCATCAGATTCTTTTAGGAGTATTAAAAAGGGAGGGGGAAAGAATCTGGCTTTTAATAAAAACGCAGCAAGAGCAAACAATCGATTTAATTCAGAGCCAAAGGCCGAGTCAGGCTCTGGTTTTCCTAACACAGTTCTCCTAAGTGCTGCTCCAAGTGGCTTTTAGGAAGTGGGTTTTGGAGAACAGGTTTCCTTCCCTCCATTAAGGCTGGATCCAGAGAGCCACAAATTTTAACAGCGTTATATTCAAAAAGCCTCTGAAAGCACTTAACAGAATAGCACCTCTTCCCGTAGATGAAGAGTCTAGAAAATGAAGTTTCTCATCACACTCTGCCACATCACACCAAAAATACACCTTTGAAGGACCTTCCCCCCCTCGTTCCCTCCGGAAAAATGTTTTGGCCCAACAGGAAAACGCTTCAGTTTAAGCAATTAGCCCTCTCCACCAGTGACAAAAGAAGGGGATGTTCCCAAAGTTCCCTGTCAGAGCTCCTTCCCTGAAGTTGTGCCACCGACTCCACGACAGCCAAGATCAGTCCGAGACCAACACTGAACAAATTCTGTCATTTCGAGGAAAACACCCTTAGAAGGGAGCTGCAAGATGCTGCAATGCTGGAGCTTCCAGCGAGGTTCCAGGCAAGAATCACAAATGTATTTAAGGCCGGATTTAAATAAGGAAATTGTCCTCTAAGTTCAACAGGAGACTTTTCGTTGCTTGGGATCATTTCCTGCTTGCTCTTCAGACGTTCTGGTCCGTCAGTGAAGGACACCTGCACCTTCCCACCGCTTCTGTGCAAGTTCCCATCGAGTGATGGGAAACCTTTTAGTCCCAGCCGTCCTCAGTGCAGATGGAAAACTGGAGAAACAGGTGCCCAGAGTTTAGAAACCAAACCGGCCTCCTTCACACAGGGACAAACCTCAGCTCCAGCTTGTACCTTCAAGCATCCACATCAACGCTTTGCGAGAGACTTGAACCAAGAACGGTTTCACACGAGCACGAGCGATGGTCTGGATTTTCCAGGCTGTGACTGCAGCCCCGTTATCAGGAGGGGAATATCAAGGTTCTTCCAACCAATCGGTTCTGGACCTTGCTCTGCTGGATCACAAACATTTTGCCCTATTTGTTCTTTATCTTATGAATTGTAACCATTTTTTCCAGTATCATTTATCATCTTCTCAGTATTTATCTACATTTAGAGCCTCTTCAGTAACTTCTCTCTACTCAAATGCCATTTGGGAGAAAGAGGGAGCCCGATCCTTTCTCCAAAGACCTGTGACACAACCAAACCATCTGCCTGAAAACTTAAGGTGGGCAGGACATTTTGAGAAGACCCATTTTTAAGGACGGACGCGAGGTTCTCTGAGAGTTAAGTCCCAGCAGGATGCACTGCCTGGGTAAGTAACGAGGAGCCAACAATACTCTTCCAACTACTCTCGACTGACAATTCACAGATTGCTGTACACAAAAGGCAGGATCTGGGGAAGAAAACGGGGGTTAAGGGAAGTTTAGAACCCTCTCCACAGCAAAATCCCTAAGCTGCACTGGTGAACCGTTCTTAGCAACAGTCTGTACACAGGAAAAACAGAGAAAACTCAGGACCAGGGTGGCCTTGGGCATAAGACAACAGCTCATGATTTCTGGGTGAGTTTTTAAGCAGGAAGATGTCCAGGAAGGATCCAGGTTTCCCAGCCACAGTAGCAACACGCACAAACATCTGAAATACTGGAGTGATTTATAAATTACTCGCTCAGGAACCCCTGGATTACAGCCAAGAGGAAGCAAGAGGCTGAAGGCAGAAGTTTGGTTTTGAACAGGCTCTGACACAGCCCTGCCCCACGCTCTCTCCTTCCAGCCACAGGATCAGGCCTCAGCTACCCATGGAATAAACAGCTCATCCCAACATCCCAAACAGGCTCGGCCCCAGAGCCAGCCCCAAAGTGCCACAGCTTTGCTTCAGGATGAACTTCTGCCAAGAGTTTTTGCTCAAAACAGGGCCTTTTTCAAAAGAAACGTACCGAGGAGTGCTTGGGCTGGGGAGGGAGCTTGGATCTAGAGCCAAGCTATGATAGAGTAAAAATTGAGAGCTCCCCTGAACAGGCTGGAAAAGCAGGGAGGGCTCCGTGTGCCAGCACGGGGTGACTGCAGCAGATGTTTGGGGGCAGTTTATTACACCAGGGGTGGGAGTAAAGGGGTCTGTGCAAATTCCCACCTCACGGACTTGCTCCACCTCTCCCTCCAACACAAAACAGCAGGGCGGCTGCTCTGAAGGCCGTTTTCAAACCCGTCTCTCAAAGAAGAGGCCCAGTGTTTTATCAGTAAATTAAAGTTGGAAAAAAAACCCCAAACCAACCCCCCGCAGCTGAGGTGGAATGTTTTGATCCCTTCAGTGGTCTCTGATTTATGGTGCACATTTACTGACAAACCACAATTAGTTCCTTAAGGAGCATTTGGTGTGCAATGGAGAAAGCTGAGCAGCTTGTGTTCCACCAACCATTCAAAAGTAAGCTGATGCACAAAGTAAAAATAAAATAATTAAAAGAATTCACTGTTTTCCTACATCAGTTCAACATTAAAAGGTTTGTCTTTTTATTTTTTTTTTCCAGTTAAAAAACAGTTGGGACTATTATCTCAGTAATAGCTTCCTAAAAAAGACACAGAACAGCAACTTCTCACCGGACTGCAGTTTAGGAATGTTCTAGGCCTTGACTCAAACTGCTGCTTCCAGACATCAGCCCCGTTTCAGGATGCCTGGTGTGGAATATGGTCTTCACAAGCTTAGCACTTCCCGCAGTGAAAACATTTCTCATTTGTGCTCTTCACACAGGACATGGAAAAGGACATGGAAAAATATCCCACCTATTTGTGTGGAGTTCCAGACTGTTTCACAACGAAGTCAAGAGCGGGTGACTGCAAGTTCTGAAAGTTCAGTTGTGACACAAAGTAGGAACGACCCTCCGAGTGAAAACAACCTTCAGTTTCGTACAGAACAGTTAAAACACCACGCAGCTGTTCCTTAATTTCACCTTTCCACAGGTAGGAATTATTTGATGAGCAATACTTAACATGAAATATAGCACTTTTCTTCTTGCACGTGCTATAGAATGCAACAGAACTACCAACACCTCTATGGAGGCAGCTATCAAAATATTCTCCCCACTGCAGAGAGAGTGCATGTGCGCAAAAGGCAGGCACAAGTGATTTTTCCAAAGATTATACCACAAGGATGCAGTAAAACTTGAATAAGACTCGGTATTTTCCAGCTCCTAGGCTTATGCCATTTCTTTTATACATCGCTGCCTTGATGAAAAAAAAAAAAAAAGAAAAAAAAAAAAAGGATAAGTCCATCAAAAAGAGTAAGTTTCCCAGAAGTCACAGCTAAGTAGAATAAAACCAGAAAAACAGGAGGAGGGTTTACATCTAGTCAGGAAGAAGAGACTATTGGGGGGAAAAAAGCAAACAAAGAAAAAAAAAACCCCTATGAAATGTCACCCCATCACACTGAATCTGTTTCAGCCGTTGAAAACCAGTGTTCCAGGATACAATTTTTATAAACATGTTTTATTTATCTTGCTTATACCATTAGAATTGTAACTGCTGGCTGTCATTTCCCTGAAAAGGGGAAATCAACTCAAACACAGACTGGTGCTTTTCAAAAGATAGCAATTGGAAGGGCAGCAGCAGCGGGCATTTGAGATTTCTTAAAACCTTCAAGGCTGCAGGAAAGACAAAAGGACATGTGACCAAAAGTGTTATGATTATCCATTAGAGATTTCCATCAGTACCGGCATCAGTTATTTAGGTGATAATACAGCAAGGTCAAGTATTAGTGACAGACAATGTGCAAGTCATAAGGAATGATAGAGAATACCAATCCTTACAAAAGTCATTGCTATCAAAGAAACTTAAAAGTGTTTCAAAGAGATATCTAAATACTTCACATCAAATATACAGTGGCCATCCTGATTATAGCTCAGATTTGTTGCAAAATTTTGTCCAAGTGCCAAATCAAAGCTTTTTTTTTTTTTTTTTTTTTGTTGGTGTTGTTTTTCGCCTTGTCTCCTAAAAAAAAAAAATTTAATTACACAGTTACATTAGCAGTTCTGCAAGCGCTCTGAACTCCTGAGCCACAGGAATCAGGGCCCTGGTGATGAGGGTGCAGCTAAGGGTGCTTCTTCTTTGTCACAAACTGCCTCTAAGCCCACCTGTCTATTTAGGGCAATGGCATCACTACACATCTTTAACTGTTCAGTGCTTCGGTTTAGTAAGAAAAAGCTGAAATGCAGTTGTTCTACCAAGCCACACTTCACCTTTTCCATCCTTTCATGGGAACATTGAAGTTTTGTCAACTGCCACCACAGTAAATTCTTTATGGATTTGCAGATTTTATCTGAATTTGTTAAATCGCTTTTAAATGTCAGAAGTGAGTCTTTGCTTTTTTTTCCTGCCACTTCAGTTAACCATGGAGATTGGATCACCCTGAAAATTGCCTTTTTTTTGCTTTACTCTTAGCAAGGGTGAGGAATCTGAATCTCATGTGCAAGGCTCAAGATGATGCTTAGGACAGAACATGCAGAGTAAACGTTGTTTCGTTCCTTTCAATATCCAGGGAATATAAAGCTGGCAACTGTAGTCCTGTCATTATGGGTAATGAAAATAGTCCCTTTACAACAAACTTCCTGTAAGGGAGAACAAATAGATAATAACTCTTCTGGTAACATGTATTGTACACTGGCCAGCGTGTTTTTGGCGTTGAACGGAATCCTGTGAATGTGTTTAATTCACTTGCTGAGCGTTCATCTGAGGCATCCCTCTGTTTGGTCTGGGGGGCCCTCCACGACCTAGAAAACACAAAAAGAGGGTTGAACTCTGCAGGAAATCTGGTTGGTTTAAAAACAGTCCGAAATCTTGTGGGCTAAACTCAGGAAGGCTTTGCTGTGCTTCCTAAAGCACTCTCTCAGCTTCACCACAGCCCAGTGTTGCACTGAACTCCAGAGGCCTCGGGGCCACAGCTCAGGGCTTTCAGGACCCTTTTTTGAAGGGACAGAACCCTTCAAAACTGAACCCCACGTGGGGTTTCACAGATGCAGGGCACAGCCTCGAGCTGCCCTCACTGACAAGGCACTCGTGGCAATGTCTGTATTGAGACAGAACACAGTCAGCACCAAAACGTACTGAGAAAAAGACTTGAGAAAAGAGGAAATAGTGATGAAAATAAAATTTAGACGCTGAACTACAGCCTCATTCTGCCTGTGGGGTTTGTTTCCTAAGGCTTTCCTTAATAAAAGACACTTAAGTAGTTCTGCTGTATCTAAATGTCAACAGCAATTGCTGTCACAGCGATAGCTTCTTTTCCAAGAATTCCTCATTCAAGAGCCATCTAAACTTCCACCACCATCTAAACTTCCACCACCACTTCACAGGATCCCAGTAATTGAAGTCAGCAGGGTCCTCAGAGGTTCTCCAGCACCAAGCCCTGCTCAAAAGCAGGGGAAGCCATAAGGTCAGAGGGAAGTCAGCTTATTCTTAATTGTGAGCTGCTGAGTGAGGAGTGAGGTTGTTTTTCAAGTCCAGAACTTTAAAAGTTGGCTCAGAAACTTCTACTCAACCCAAATCAATTATTCACTACTCAGGAAATTACCTCTAGGAGCTCCCCGAGGTCCACTTTGTCCAGAGCCACGTTTGAAATTCTGTTGATATCCATCCTGAAGCAAAGAAATTTAAAGTTACAACATAAACCCCGGGCATTCTGTTANCATTCTGCCTGTGTGGTTTGTTTCCTAAGGCTTTCCTTAATAAAAGACACTTAAGTAGTTCTGCTGCATCTAAATGTCAACAGCAATTGCTGTCACAGGAATAGCTTCTTTTCCAAGAATTCCTCATTTAAGAGCTATCTAAACTTCCACCACCACTTCACAGGATCCCAGTAATTGAAGTCAGCAGGGTCCTCAGAGGTTCTCCAGCACCAAGCCCTACTCAAAAGCAGGGGAAGCCATAAGGTCACAGGGAAGTCAGCTTATTCTTAATTGTGAGCTGCTGAGTGAGGAGTGAGGTTGTTTTTCAAGTCCAGAACTTTAAAAGTTGGCTCAGAAACTTCTACTCAACCCAAATCAATTATTCACTACTCAGGAAATTACCTCTAGGAGCTCCCCGAGGTCCACTTTGTCCAGAGCCACGTTTGAAATTCTGTTGATATCCATCCTGAAGCAAAGAAATTTAAAGTTACAACATAAACCCCGGGCATTCTGTTATTAACTGCAAGCAAAGTAAGGAGCTTTTAGAACGATATGCATTGACAAAACACCTGTAACTTCAACATGCAATACTTTGTTAGTTTAAAATAATCTGAAAAAAGTAAATTCTTACTTTCACTAGTGCCTAGCAGCTGTAATAAAATGTGCAGTGACAAATGCTCTCTCCAGTTACAGGTTGTGTTGCTCAAGATAACTAAGAAATATAAATAGATGCATTTAGTGTTCAACTTTTCCAAACTACGCAGAGGCAGTTTGTGTTCCTGAGCAGTAAAAGAAGTCCCAGAGGAAGATGTCACTAACAGCTTTAGTGCTTTTGACAGCTATTTCCCCCCACGCTGGTAGCTTACCCTCTGGTAGTTTGAGTAATCCCGAGGAGCACTGAACTGGGGCTGTGTGTAGCCACTGTTTGGAGTGTTGGAAAAGGAAGGACGGTAGCCATCATATCCCCCTAAGGAACAGGGCACAAATCTTTCACTTGCAAATCAAAGTTCCATTTAACACTCGACCTTCTGCTACTACAGAAAGCAAAGCAGTAACAGCATTTTACCTAAACCTTTCAAAAACCCCATCCCTTTAGGAAGGGTTGTTTACCTGCAAGTCAAGAAAATGTCTCCAATGTCAGGGCTAATGTATTACAAGAAATGAGAATAAACACCTGGTGAGGACTGGGAGGAGGCAGAATTCAGTGCATTTCCCAGAGTAATCTGAGGTTTGATTTACAGAACGTTCAGTCCAGGGCTAAACGTGATCCTAGGTAGGATCTAAATGTCCCAGCTGTGGTTATACTGCAGTCACACTCCCATCAGATGTATTTCTATTACACAGCTTTCTTCTCTACTCCCCAGCCACAGGAGAGGGAGAGAACATGGAAGACAGTACCTGTGTCCATAAGTAATCCCAGAACACCTGACAAGGAAACCATCTCTCTCCTATTCTAACAAAAACCTCTTTGTAACACTGACAGCCACATGTAACAGGTCCAAGAACCATGAACATTCTCTTATCCATCCAGAACTACAGGATCATTCCTCCACTCCTGTTAATTCCCTTGGCCTAGTGACTTTTGGACTCTTGTGTTCTTGTATTTGTACATAAGCCGGCCTATTCTCATTCTGATGAAACACAGAACTATAAAATACACTGCTGAAATATAAAAGCATTTTTGACGTATCAGCTGGCATCGTTGCCAGTTGTTGGCATTCCTTGATGGCTGGATATTTCTGCCTTTGCTGATACTTGCAGTAGATGTCCAATATTGCAGTGTAACAGAGGTCCAGACACACACTGAAATTTTCTGTGGCTGATTTTAAGATTTCTAGTACAAGTTTCACTGTCTCACAGAGACACTGCCCCCGTCTAACAACAGCAGGTCACTTGAACACTTGCTATCCCAACCTGGCCTTCCCCCAAGGGCAAGCAGAAGCCCTGAGTGTTGCAGAGAGCTGCTCACCTCTGAATCCGTTCGCCGGGCCCCTGTAACCGTTCATGAGGCCCCGGGCCCCGCGGGATCCCCCCCGGGACACCCCTCGGCTGTTGTAGTAAGGCTGGCTGTTCCTGGGAAATCCAGTGTTCTGCTGGGGAGGCTGCTGGTGGTTTCCTGCCACTTGGTGACTCTGGTCCGGGGAACCGTGGTAGGTACCAACCACTGCAGGGGAATGGGGGAAAAAAAAGAAGTATAAAGGTCTGGATTTCTTGATGTTCCCACAAATCTCTCTTTAAACCCAGCTTACAGAGGAAGAGGATGAGGCTCTTTCTCCTCATTCCACATCCAGTACTTGTAAGCACTTCAGTGGAAAGTGAAGGCAGGGCTGAGAGAGAAACAGCTCTGGATAGAGACTTGTATTTTTTCAAGTTGCTAACCTGGAAAGCATTTTGCCTGCTGAATTCAAACCATGTCTCACTGATCTCAGCACAAGATTCCAGGTCTTTGTGACCTTACATCAACTGTGAGAAGCAGTCCGTATTTGCTCTCATTTCTGCTTCACTATTTCCTTTATAGAATATCACCTCAAATTGCACTATTTGTTTAAAGCAACCTTAACATCAGCAGAGCCAAGTACTTCTTCACTCTACTGCTTTCATCTTCAGAATAATCCTGTTTTGTGGGTTTTTTTTTAACCCATATAAAACTCAGTCAAGTGGCTTAACACTGAATTTCACCCCCTGTTGGGTATTCAAACCCAGAGTAACAAAACCTGGTCCTGCTCAGGGGAAAGGTCTGCAAGGGAACCTGTGACATGCTTTGCTCCATCATCTAGGACTTCACAGGCTTATCACCTGTTCTACCAAGGCCACAAGAAGTTTACCTGTCTGGAGTTGTTCTTGCTGGAGATCTGATTGTTCTACTTGGTGAGGTTGATTGGAGAAACTCTGGTTGTAACTGGCCTGGTATTGGTTTTGTTGCTTAAGGGTTTCTGGCTCATTAACAGGAGGAACAGGTGCATTCATGTTGAATACCTGTAAGAGAAATTCATTTTTACAACTCTTGATTGGATCGTGTAAAGAAGCATCAAAGCCTGAGAAATGTGAATAACCAAAGACTACCACGTTTAGCTACATGACTGATTCCACCACAAGGAATGTGTACCAAACAAAAGGGATCCGGGATTGATTTCCTACTCACTGTTTGCATGGATTGGAATGGAGCTGCATTAACATTGATTCCGCTGCTATGCAAAGGCTTGCTGGCTCCAGCCTGGAACACCTGCGGCTGGGAGGCAGTGGGAAGTGATGATGAGGATGGGGTCTGGTCTGCATTCAGTGACATTGAAGCCTAATAATTAAAACAAACAACATTTTAGCAGCTTTTGAGGCACCAAAAATTTCCCTTAAAAAACTTTGCTTAAAAAACGGGCGGCAATGCCTCAGCTTCACCTCTACAAACGACTGTTTTCTACTTCAGCTCAACAGCCTCCTTCCCAACAGCATCCTGAGAGGAAAAACCTAACCATCTTCTCCCTCTTTAATTTGAAACAACTACAAAACACTACAGGGGGAAATGATGAACTGTCCAGGCTAACTGCTGGCCAAAATAAGAAAACAAATCCCATTTCCTAAGCCAACAACACTGATGCTCCCATGCTGATGCTGGCATGCTGCATCTAACTAAACAAACAAGCTTCCAAAGGAGAAGTCTTACTACGGAGGACTTAGTGGTCACAGAGAGGCTCAGAATTTTGGAATTGAAGGCAACTGAAGCGGCCCTATCAACAGGCAACTGAAAATAATGTTATTTACGAAGAACCAAACTAACATTTGATGCCACCTGCAATCAGAGTCCTTCCCACCCCTGTGAAACCTGACTTGCCTGAATCTGGTCAATTGATTCTTTCTGTGGCCGTTGCTCTGCTGTGTGAGAAGGCTGATACATGGGTTGGGAACCTGTGTATGCCTCACTTGTAGAAGAAACCAGGGGAACCTGACAAAATAAACCTCAAAGCCCCCAAAAGTCAGCTGATGCTCACACACGGTTTTGGAACAAGTATCCGGGAACTCTGGGAAGGATGGGACTCTCTGGTCTGGGAGCCAGCAGACCCTCACCACCAGTACTAATTATTACTTTAATCCACCAACATTCTGACATGACACAACTCCGAGCTCAAACACAAGTGGACAAGGGCTGGCTTCCAATGGACTCAATTTTACATTTTCCAAGCTCTGCTCCCACATAGAGAGCCCAGGGAAACTCCAGCCTGCAAAGCAGAGGACTTTGCATTAAAGGCTGTACTGGGGAGTTTAAGAGGCAATGGATGATAACTGATGGGGGTGTTCACATCATGCTGGAACGATCCAAAATAAGTTTAGCTACTGCTTGTAAGATCCTCAACAGAATCATTGGCAGCACTGGTTGAAGTAAGGGAAATAAGAAAAAAATATCCAGTGGATTAGGTGAGACATTACCTAACAGTAAAACAGAAACCAGTGCAGAGAAAACGCTCTGCTCAAAGAAATTATTCTACTCATACAAGACAGCAAAACTGTGGAGAGCACCAGCACTTCAGGAGGTACTTACAGAGGCAACTCAAGAAATAATTCCCTCACTCCTGTTTCTATATAAATGAGTGACTTAAACCTTGCAGACCTAATCGGGACAAGCCAAAGGAAGCAATTTATACTGCCTGTACTGTGAGATCCATCATCCATCCAGGCCTTTTTTTTGGTTTGCAAATACCTACAGGGATCAGACCCATTACTGAGACCAGCAGAGTCCTCGGAGATGCCACATATACTTAATACAAAATTAGGAAGTTCTTTAATCACCAGACATCTTAACAAGAAGGTGACTACTTCAATTACACAGCGGAGAAGGACGTTTAGAAGATCCTACTTAAAGCAATGCTGAGAACAGCATTCACTCAGGCTGACTGCTCTACAACTCCAGGATAAAATCCCAATCCAAGCAAGCAACTGGGAGTAATCAAACACAACACAAACTCTGTAGTTAATGCATCACATCTATTTGTGCCCTGACACTCACTTGAACAGACACAGGCTGCCTTTACCCAAGTGATTTCTGTTGTGAGTAACTACCAAACTACCTGCTTCCAGCTAAATTGGAAGTATTACTACCCATGGCTTAACATGAAGGAGAACACTACTAAACAAAGATCCCATTACTGGAAATTTGTAATGTCTGCAGAGAATGAAACTAAGAACTAGTGATGCTTGTAAGCAACAATGGAGATCAGCAATTTCCCAAAATTGGAACTTCAGCCTTTTCTTTGAATTTTTCACGTAGTTCGGTAATAAATCCTTTTATAACACCAATCAGGCTTAATATCAAACTCGAATCCAAAACAGAATTTACTCAACATTTTACCTGTGTAGCTTCTGGTTGCACAGGAACTTGGGTAGGCTGGGCAAGTCTTGACTCAGCATGAACTGAAGGAAAATAATTTCACTTATTACATGGTAAAATCAAACCGTTTACAGAATAGCATTACTATCCTCTCTGATCAGTTATGTGAGAGCTGATCATCATGAAGATGATGAAGCCTTTAGCATGGCAAAGCTATACTCAAATTAACAATTCCAGCTTCCACGCAAAGAACGTTTTTTCTAATTGTCCAAAATAACCCAAAGCAAAACCAACAAAACTTTAGATGTCCCGTAATTTCCAAGCAAAACCTGTAAGCAAGTGAGAATTGGATGTCTAAAAACAGCACAGTCACACTTCTGAGAAGAACACACTTTAACAGGACTGTTCTATTACTTGTGGTGACCCCTTTACTGTGCAGCAGTAACTGAAGCATTTCTAAGAGATGACTTGCAGGCTTCCCCAGTATTTATGTTTAGGATTTACCATTACAAACCTGGAGGGCAAACCATTTGTGGCATGTCCAAACTCTGTGCTGGGTTCATGGGCTGTGCAGATACAATGGCAGGATCAAGCGTTTGGTTCTCAAATTCCAGCATCGAGTCCTGGGGAGAAAAAATTTTACAAAATAATTAAAAAATCAAATCCACATTGCTGCGGGTTAAACATACGAATGTTTAGAGTACAGAAATACCTGCATGAAGTTGTAGGGGCCCTGCATCTGTGCCATGAGGTCCTGTACTCGCTGTCTCCTGACCAGGGGGTCTGCCTGAGCCACAGCAGTGAGCGCGTGAGGTTCCGGGACGGGAGGAGACGTCGCCTGTGTCTGTTGCTGCAGGGAATTTACAACCTAACAAGAGACAACAACCAACTGCAATTTCAGCTCGAGGCAGCACTGCACTCAAGTGAGTCGGGAGTTCTTGGCGTTTCTGGCTATTGCCTAACTGGTTATGGCTGATGGAATTACTGTAGTGGTGCGGAAGGACAGGATTACATCCTCCACACAGGTCAGTGCCGGTGGCCAGCTACTCATCTGAGCACTCACAGGATTACAGAGTTCCCACTCTGCTCTTTTTTTCTCTCCATCTACTCTTTTCCCCATGAAAAAAAGTATTTGTTCAATATTACACGGATTTTTTTAGAGCAGGATTTGAGACAGCAATTTATCAGCATTTGGAAATTCAAAGGAAGTGGGGGAAGAGTAAGCTTCAAAAACATGCACAAATGGGGAACCATTATTTTCTCATCGCTTTCTGGTAAATGTAGGTGGAGCCAGAATTTTTTGGCCTTTCTTAAGACTTCTTAATGCTCAATATCCACAGCCACTGCTACCCTAGCTCCTTGATTTCCTGTCTCAGGGAACAGCAGGCAGCATTGCATGACAGGGATTGCCAGACAGCACCGTGAGGGGACACCAGAAGCCCAGAAGCAGAAGCACAGCTCACAGTGGGCGAGAAAGCTCCGATTTCCCAGACATATTCCAAAGTGGCAAACGTCAACAAAGGAACAAATTGCAATGGGCTTTCAGAGAGCACCTGATCAGACAGCAGAGCAACCAGCAAAGCTGGACACGAGCATCTCAAACACCCATCAGCAAAGAGTTTGAAAACAGACAGCAGCAAGGACGGTCGAGCTGCACTTTGATGGCCCTACCCAGTCCCTAACCTGCTCTTTAGGCAGATCCCATAATCCAAAAGTGCCATTTTTCATGTCAACAAATGCCCTTTAAAAATATCACTGTCAAGAACTTGTTGATTACTTCTTTATTTCAGTGAGCTTCTAATATTAATAAACTTCCAGCTAAACAGCGGAGCCTTAAAACTTAGTTACACAGGATATAAATCAGCACACATGCACCTGAAAATATTGATGTAAAATACCTGATTTCTTATTAGAACTGCAGAAGACAGATTTGTGTACAGCAGTCATTAACAATTAACAAACCAGTCCTATTTTATTTCAGCATTTTGTTTTAGACCAGTCCTATAATAAAAGTCTGAACTTTAAGCCTCAAACTGCCACTATCCACTCTCAAAACTTGTACATTTTAAAAATACTTCTCAAAGAAACTTACAGCATCTTCCAGTATTCCTACTGCTTGCCCAGATTTCCAAATCCTGTTTGTACATAGCATTCTGCACATGCAGAATTTCCCAAATTCCACTGGCTTGTTCCTTGACCAAATCCCTGACAGAAAATCTGAACAAAACTAAAAGCTAACCACAACCTACAGTCCTCTTCGAGATTCCCTTCAGAGCCAAATCACCACTAGTAGCAATCCACAGAGAAGCAATTTGACAATTCCCATGAAAAATACACCCCAAGGCAGTCCACACTGGAAACCAAGCACAGCTGCTCTGGTCCATACCCAAATTTCACATTATGGACTGGTTCCAAACTCAGAATTAAGCCCAGTGAGCAGAAAAAATTATCTAGAGCACGTGTATAGACCTTTTGCACATTACAGAGTTTAAAAATTGAAGAAAAAGTGCAAGCCAGATCACCAGGTGAAACTTGAGTGGTAAAACCAGCAGCTACCCATTGCCTGCCTAATTGTTACCAAAAATACTCTCAATTATCTGAGCACTACCACTCAACTCCTGGAGTCCAAGTCATTCACAACAATTCAGGATCTTCAAGGGGAAAGAAAAAAAAAAAAAAAAGAGCTGATGGAATCATCAAGAACACACAACGGTGACAAAAATATCCAACATTTTCCTTTCTCACAAACAGTACAGTACTCGCTTCAGGTGGTGTTTCATATTTTACATTATCTTTTCCAATCCTCTTTTTTTAATGTCAAAAGAACAGTTTAGGACCTGTTCCTTCAGCCTTATCAGCACTGCCAGGGACTCTGACCTAGCACAACCAGAGGAGGATGAAACTACTGAACAAATTTCAAGTTGTGTGGATTAAGTTAACCTTGGCAGCAGGCAGGGCTGCCACACGCAAGGCAAGGAGACTGACAGGGGACAGGAAAAAAGGAGGAGGAAAGGTAAAACCAAAGGAAAAAAAGGTAAAAACAAGCTTAATGACACCACAAACCAACAGAATGAACTTGTCTTCTGGCAGTCTGAGAACAGTTTTCAATCCCACACAAAATCCATCCAACCAAAGTTCCACAATCTAAGACACAGAATTTTGTGTACAACCAGACTCAGGCACTTATTACAGAGGCAGCAGCTAAAAAGAATGAAAACCCCACAAAACAATAAAAAACCTCCATAAATACTATTACCAGTAAAGGACATCTTCACCAAAATTAAATTATCATATAATCCAAATACACTTGGAAAATTCACAAGCAAATTCCTTAGTTTAAAACTTATGGAAGGCCCATAGAAAAGAAACATCCCTGTGAGGACATCATCACTTCCCAAACTAGAAACACACCACAGAGATCCTGCCCGTATCACATCTACTGGAGGGCTACTGAAAAAGAGAGGAGTTTATGATATCCTTCCCCTTCCTGAAAAATTATGGAGCTCTTCTGAGCAAACGTTCTCTTTCAGATTTCAAAATTCACAGTTCTCAGTGTACATTCTGTGTCATGGTCTTACCAAAGCACAATTCAGCTGCATTCCCATGAGAAATGAGATTGTGGTGCCAGCAAGAATAATTTTACAGGCAGATATTCTCAGTTTCCCTTTTTTGTGTTATAGCTGAGAAAATAAGGTTCTTAATTACGAAGAAACAGGCTTCAATTTTACATTTTTCTAAATTATTCCTTTTTTAGAATGTCCAAGATACTGGGACAGAAAGGACAACTGAAGCATACATTCTTTGTATTTTTCTATGAAAACAAAGCTGATCCAAAATCCCATGCTCGATCTAGTAGAGATGCCTGAAAAATGAGAAGTTTCAGAAATCTGTCTGATACCAAACCACAACCTGAATTATGTCTTCATCCATACTCCTTATATTAAGAACTACAGAGAACTGAACCACTCTGGACTCTTGGTAGAAACACAGATATAAAATGGGTTTAATCGAAGCCAATCAATCAATCATTTTAAAATGCTGTGCCTTCTAAGAATACTCCAACCAAGCGTGACTTTAATGTGTGGGTTTGGAGGGTTTCTTTGGTTTTTTAAGATATTTCTTAAAACACGTTCAGTAGCAGGGAGTAGCAGTGATATTTTAAGAGTTTTTTAAGTACGGGGATGAAATACTATGACAAGAAACTACCAAAATCTTTCACATAGATGGCAAAGCTGAGCACTTAGTTCTAGAAGCCTCACACCCATCCTCAGTATTATTAAATCTTAGTGGCTTTTAACACTGTAAAACAGGAATTTCAGTGAGACTCAGTGTAAAATCAGCCAGGTTAGTTGATCAGATCAAACCAGCTGCTCAGTTTTCTCAGCACTTCACGACGTGATGAACACTTACTCTACTCCCACTCTTAAACAGCCCAAAGGCACCAAGAAAGCCTAAAAACCTGACTGTCTGCAATTTGCTGCTGCAGAAGGCTAAAACCAATCAAAAATCACCTCTCCAGCACCTGAAAGAAGCTGCTCTTAGTTGTTTTTAACAGACACACACAACTCAAGCTCCAGCATCTCGAACGTGGGGCTTGTCCTTTCCCGGACACGAGGAACACAAACTCCAGCACGATAAAACCACGGACCTGCACACGGAGCAGTCTGGGTGCAAACCACTGAACTGGGAACGGATCCCAGCACCAGTGCACCACAAACACAAGTGAGCAGCCACTCATGGGCAGAGGAGAACAAGTGAAATACCTGAACTGCAGTTCTGGGAAGCAGAGACGTACACACAAGCATATTTTAACATCAAATTATGCATATAAGCAATCTGGAGCAGGTATTAGTTGAGTTAACTCATTTTCAGCTCTCTCTCCAGGGACCTGCTCAATGACAGCACAACTACACCACACCGTCAGCAGCTGGGTAGATAAACTTTTAAAGTTCTACATTTGCAGCTAAGTTCTCCAAAAAAAAAAAAAAAAAAAAAAAAAATTCAAACAAAGTCTTTTTAAGCCTAAGACTTTTAAGTCCTGTTTTCCCAAGCAAGCCACTAATGAAGAAAAGCAAGTTCTCTGCAAACTTAGCCAGACTAAATAGATTTTCTTTCTTTTTATTTTAGGTACTCCTGAGCTAAGTATGTAATTAAAGAATCGAGCAGTGAGTCCAAGCCTACTTAAACAGATGTATTCTTTTATATATTGGGGGAGAAGGGATGCAATACTAAAACCTATCATGAATTGGGAGCCAGCAGAAACAGGGATTGCAATTTTACCTGCAGTACACAAGATCTTACCTCAACCGTTTCAACTGTCCACTCATCTACCTGTTCCTTCTCACTACTGCTGAACTGAGTCTCTGCCATGAATTGTCTGTTTACATACTAAAATAAAAATAAGAAAGGGTATGAAAGTAAAAGTAAGTGGCATTAGAGGTATACAAAATGACAGTCTTTCAGTGAATAATACCTCAGTTGATTCAACTTCAGTTGGTTCAGTAAATTCTTCCGCTGGATCAGGTTCTGGAAGAAAAGAAGTAAATTATTTGTCTGGGAAAACCCCAAACCAACAACAATAAAGAGCCCAACCACCCTCATGTTACAGACCTAGAAGATACAAAGTTAGATGAGAAAATCTTGTGTCTCAGAATAAAGAAGAGATGTCACGGGCATTAACAGAGAATTAGTAGTAACAAATATTCTCTGAGCTTTGAATTAAAAAGTAAAAAAAAAAAATCATATTAAGTTCTTGCTAGGGAGAGTTATGTTGAGCTATGCTTTCTCCAGAAAAGGGAAAAAGGTCCTGAATTTTTTCTTCAAATTGGATACAACATTCCCAAGTTTCTTAAGTATGTAATCACACTGTCTGCTTCAAAAAACTGCTCCCTTCTAACACAGCTGAAACTGGTGGGAACACTGCAAAGTGGCAAAGCCTCAGGCAGCCAGAACGTCCATCCTGGATGGTTTCAGTACTAGACATGAACACTGTGACTGCAGTTTGATCGTGCTGAGGACTGCACACACACCACCACAAACGTGTCAGTCACGAGCCATCTCCCCCCTCTCACCAGCCTCTGCTGCAGTGTCTTCTACTGCAGGGGCAGGTGCTGCCTCCTCTTCCTCACACAGCCCGTTCTGGTGGTTGTGGGTGCTGTCGAAGTAACTGGTCTGAAGAATCCGTTCAACAACCTCCTTCAGTGTTTTGTCTGGGAAAATGGAACAGGGGAACATCAGCAACGACTCCGTCCTCCTCATCATCTCCTTCCTTCCCAAAGATTGCACATTTTTCAATCCAAATATTGTATATTTTATGACTCTTTTGCTGGGAAGATGTTGCTGCCCCAAGCCAGTCCATGACCGCTGCTGGTAGAGGATTTCTTCTCTTACTAGGTCACATTCAATAAATCCATAAATAACCCACTGTCATTCAGAAAAATCTGAAGGGCAAGGAGGATCTGGAGAGTACATGTAAGTCTTCAGAAGATTTGTGGAACACTTCACAGTGAGGTCAAGTTTATGAATTTAATTACTAGACTTTTATTCCTGTTACTTAAAACCATTACTGTAAGACAATTTCTGCCAGAACAACTGTCAGTACAAACAAATGCACACAGATACCACCTGATTCATGGAGGTTCTTCCCCTGAGCTGAAGTGGCTCCAAAGAGCCTTTGTAAGCAAAGAATGCTTGTCCTCAGTGCCTCAGATGAATGCTGGGGCATCTCAACCCAGAAGACACCAGCCACACTGGCAAAGCAGCACTACTGGCTGCCTAGACCCGGTATTTGTGAATTATTTCTGCAAAAAAGCAGTCTGGCTGGCATGGTCATGCACCCTGATCTGCAGTTAATCAATGAAAACAGGGCAAAACCACACTTTCTGCAGGAGCCAAGGGTGAGAGAACATCCCAAGGAAGGCCATGCCAGTTTATGCATCAGGTCCTATCACTGACAGAGCTCCTTGTTCACACACAGGTTTCCAGAAAACAAAGAACTGTTCTGAGCACCAGCAGCAGCAGAGTCCTGCTGAAACAGCAGGAATGGACTGAGCTCCAAAACTGACTAATGCTGAGTCAGTGTAAAAAAAATACACCACACACTGAGTCCAAACTTTACAAGTCATTGATACAGTCCAGCTAAGAGCTGAGAAAAAGTGCTCTAAAAACTCATGGGTAATTAACTGCCCATGTTCTCTTACATCAGACGTCTGTTTTAGTTCAGGCACAAATTCAGTGTGCTGTCTCTTCATGCAGAGACTGTACTTACAGGTTGTTCCACAAACTGGTTTTTCCTTCCCTTCCAGTAAGTCCCACAGGTGAACAGATGCTTGCTCGTACTGCTCATTCAACCTTAAAAATTAATTAATGAGAGTTAATTTCTGACTGAGTCTTTAAATTACCATTCTAAATACACTGCTAACCGAGTGGCAATTAGAAAGAGAAGCACTTTGCTGTAACCCTACCTCACGTTCATGTCTCGTTCAGGGTAAACCAGCTTGTAGAACTCATCCAGCATTGTCAGCTCCTCCTCTGTCAGCACTGGCACCCCGTTGGATCCTTGTTTGAGGTCGCTGCGCACTTCGTCGTCACCCAACTTCTCCAGAATAAACTGCAGCTCCAGCACGGTCTTTAAACGCTTCTGCTCGGCCTCCTCTCGCATCAGCTGCTCCCTGCGAGCTGTCTTCTTTATTGTTTTCTGGATCTGGAGTGCACCCAAGGGACAAACAGATTGGAGATGTCTTTCATTGCTAAGAAAAGGTACAGGAGGGCAAGGGACAAGCCTAAGTGTTGGGCTCTTCCATTTGGAAAGGCTTGGGTGATCTGGATTTTTCACAGTGGCCACACAGAGAACAGGAACAGAGAGGTTATTCACCATATCCCATGATAGTAGGAAGCATTCATTGGAACTACTAGGAGATCAGCTTAAAACAGATAAACAGAAGAACTCTTTGTTTTTTCACGCACCACGGGAGGGAACTCATGGAATGTTTTGCCATGAAAAGCTGGGGAGATAGACAGGATCAGCAAGTTCAAAAAAGGATTTAAACAAATTCTTGGACATGAGATCCCCAGTCAGACACCCCAGGGAACAAGCCATGTGCATCCACTGCAGCATTCCCAGTGCGAGGAGCACGGACGCAGGGAGGGAGAGGATGACACATCATCATCAGCCTTGAGCTGTGCACTGAACCTTCCACAAGACAGGTCTAAATACAGCACCAGTCTGAAGCCACAGGATGTTTCCTCAATTCTTCATACTAATCCAAGCATCCAGCATCCCAAATTCAGCTGGTTTACTCTGTAAATTTAATATTCTCTTCCAAAAAATCTATCGTGACAGTAACTCTCTCACCTTGAAACACCTAAATTTAATTTTTTAAAATCAACTATATGTGAACCAACTCCGGTCAGGAAAAACTGCAATCAAGTTTGAAAGCAGAGCACCAGTCTGGTACTCCTGGATTCACTGGCTTCTTCTAGCAGTCAGCTGAGCAGGGAAATGCTGCAGAATGGACTTGTCCAGAAAAGAACGTTCCCGTTTACTGACATTCCATAAACACAGACCGAACTGGGGTGCCAGAAAATAAACAAACAGGGTGGCTTAGGCCTACAAATTAATTTACAGCCACAACCAATGTAGAAAGCAGTTTGTAACACAAGGATGCTGCTGCCCTTCAAATGATCACAGCCTGTTCACAAGCTAAAACCTCTCATTAGAGCAGTCAGCTGCACTAGCACCCACTACACAACCAATTCCTCCAATGCTGCTGCTCTTTCCAGGACTCCCAACCTTTTAGAATTTAATTCTCAATCAAAATGTTATTTTGCATCTGTGATAAAACACCAACCCTAAAGATTACCTATTTCATACTATCCAGCTAATTTATCCTTTACAAAAATATTAATTGTCCCATAATGCAGTTTCAGATTGCATTACTAAGAAATGAAAACCCTATGAAATCCATTTCAGAAAATGTTACCAATGGTAGCAAGTGAGCATCTTTAATGTTGCATGACAGACCTGTTCTGTGATCACAGTTTTCAACACCTGTGTTGTGTCAGAAAATTACTACATTATTCTTGTTTCCATACATTAATGTAGTGCATCAGAAATTCTTCAGAAAACCTGCCATCAACTAATATAAAGGATAGAAGAAAACAGTCAAACAACAAGAAATCAAGGGCAATTCATCCCTGTAAATAGAGGTGTCTCCTGCATCAGTGGAAGAGTTTAAAGTGTTTGGATAACCCACATGGCAACGCTTGATCTTTACTTACATCTTGGCTCAGAGCCATAAAACTCCTCTGCAGTTCCTTAGCAAATTCCAGATTATTTGTCACTTCCTGGTATTTCGACACCGCATCCTTAAAACAACCCAGAAAGACCACAAATGTAAACCATCAGCAAGGGAACAGAATATGTACTTCCAACAAATAAATTCCCACATGTTTTAGTTCTGAAGTGAGACACAGGACCCCTGAATGTGACTGCAACTATGTTAAGGCAAATTTAGATTTTCACTGGCCCAGATATCAAAGACTTGTGTATGTCCTTGGGGCCTCCAGTTTCTTTAGATATGCTAAACAACATACATAAAAATATGCCTTTATGTGCTCACATGAATGATGGACTGGTTTCATGGTCGGCTGTAGGCAGCTCCTGACAAAAACTAACTAACAACTGGAAGAATGGGGGAGAAGAACAATCTGGCAACTCAGAACTGCTCAAGAGTTTGAGAATTAATGATTTGTTATCTCCAGTCAGAGCTCAAATCAGAATATACAGAGCATAATTCCCCTTCTCCAGAAATCTTTGCTTTTGCTGTCTTCTTAAACCGAATACTCTGATTTGCACCAAAGCAACCCAAACTCCTCAACCCACTGGGTAGTACTGAGGAATTACATCAAATCAGAATCACACTGGGGGGATACGACTGAGACATTTACACCCCTGCTGTGACAAAATAATGCGTTTCCCCAAACAAAGAAAATTTTTATCAAGCCTGGTAGCCAGGCTTCATAAAAAAGATGTGTTTCCCTTCTCGACATGATGCCAGTTCTCGTTCCTACTCATGAAACAGAAACCTTATCGTGGCGTATCTTCCCAACAGGCCATTCCAAAATAAAAACACACAGATCTGTGATATTTCAGTTTTCAGCTGGCACAGAACCACCGAAGTGAAGATGAAATCATCACATGGACCAAGGGAAGCAGCTCATTCTTTGAAGTGTCAGCAGCTGCAAGAGTTGGAGGGTACATTTCTTTCCCTTCACTTTCTCAGTGTTAAAAATCATCAACAAAACACTGCTGATTACTGAGCATCTGGTGATCTCTTCAAGTATTAATGTGCCATGTTTGCATCATACAACTGAATTTAAATTGATATTTGCTTTTTATTTACTACAACTGCAAAACTGCTGCTGAATCAAGCTCTACAACAACCTACTTTAAGAACCAGCCCCAACACGGAGAGAGGCAGCACAAAACTCCTCACCACCAAGGTGACAAAACAATCTAACAGAGATCTGGTTAGGATTTTTTTGGTTGTTTTTACCAGTTGATCTTGATTCAGACGTTCTCCCTTGTTCATTCGTTCCTGGTAATCATCAAGTTTGCTCTGGAACAAAAGAAAAATGCTGTTATGAAGAGCCAAAAATCAGTTTAAAGGTTTTTCCTACTTGTGCTAACAAAGTTATGCGTGGTAATATTACACTACACAAGCTCCAACATGTTACCCAAGCACGTAACTGTCCTGTACAAAGAGCACATGAGAAGAACGGTCTTCCGGGTTCAAACACAAATATTTTCCCAAGAGGTTAATACTTTAATCTTGTTTCTTTGGCTATTACAATGTCTTCACGGCTAGCTGGAACTTCCAAGGAAATTCACGTTCCTCCTAAGGGGTAAACCACTCTCAGTGCACATTTCCTTCAGCCCAAACACCAGTGAGCTCAACTGAGGGCCGAGGTAGAGCTTACCACCACTTTATCACTAGAGCACCAAAGACTTGACTGCAAACCCCCACTGTCAATGCTATTAAGATTCAGAACTGTAATTCCCTGGAGCTGCATCACTTAAGATAGTTGCAAAGAATTTTAAACAGTTCCTAATCCTCTGTGCAAGAATGCCCACCAACACAATTCGTATTAATAGCCCTAAAATAGTTTTGTTCAAGAGCATTAAGATTTTTTTTCCACAGTAAGAAACTGAAAAAAGCATCATTAGGCTACTTTGCAGCAGGATCAGTTTTCTCATCTGCTTAAACACAAGACCATGCAGAAGAGTGACATCAGCCAAAAGCAGGTAAAACTCCTGTGTGCCCAAGTGACAGATTCCACTGGCTAAATAACTAGAAAGGGTCTTCAAAAGGAAGTAAAGCCTGTAAGGATAACACATCTACTTATTAAGCTGTTTTCACCATTTCAGTATTATCACTAATTACCGTATGTTGAGTAAAATCATCCTTGATCTGATTTTAAAAGTTATTAAAATGAATCCTTAACAATTATCTTCGCAATCTAGGATAACAAAACATGAAAAGCAGGAGAACACTTCATTTTGAAAGTCAAAGAATCAAAACCCTGATGCAGCTGTTGTCTCAGGGTTTACATTTGCCAATGAGTGACAGCTTGTTTGGTTGCTGTTGCTCCTTGTTTCAGACTTTTCAGTTCAAATATTTTACTGGTATTTTTCTAGTTAATTCAACTTCTATGCTCAGTGTCAGACTTTTTGGGAAGAGCGAAGTCTTTGGAACAGTTTGCAAGGCAAGCTCCTCTTCCAAAGTATTTGATGCCCTTCCTCACTTCCTGAAACCCAGTCACTGCTGTGAGGCTTGGTCCTGTTGATGTCACTGGTGCCCAGAGTCTGGATCTTTGCAAGCCCCCCCAGGTCAGATACAACAAGCTGCTACTTCACCTGCCAGAGTATCAGAGCCAGCAACGGCCGAGGCAAAGTCAAAGCGAGAACTTCCAGAGCTCCAAAAACGTGTTACTGGGAATTTCATGCTGGGGACACAAACTACGTGGTAACAGTTGTTAAACGCAGCAGCCACGGTTCATAACAGATCAAAAAAGCAGCCCTGGAGAGCATTTGGCACACTGCTCATCTGGCTCAACAGGAAATAAGGTCAGGTCACTCTTCTCCATCAGATGATGACACGGCTGGACAATCACAGGACCGTTCGACAGACTGGGGAGAGCGTGGCTGAGCTGGGAAGGGAGGGGAAAGAGCTGAACCACTGCAGTGCCCCAGCACAAAGCCAGGTCAGCCCACACCTCCGAGGGCTGAAATCCGACAGCAAACCCGCTTTGCACACAGGGAAATTTCAAAGGAAGCTCCTACTTGCTCAAGTCATGGCTCCCCTGCTGCAGATTCCAATCCCCTCGGTCAGCCTGATGCAATTGTTTGTGAGGCTGCTCAGTAAATAGACTGCAAACACGAGCCAGTTTGAACAGGGTCTACAGAAATGCATTAGAACAAATTCTGTGATCCAGTTTCCAACACAAACCCATAAACAACAACAGTAAAACAAACAGGGTGGAACGCTGTATTCCAGAACGCTGCTTTGTCCAGCTTTGCTGAGAAAAATATATATTGCAAAATTACGCTGTGAAACTCACAGAATCCATTTTGGTGGCTGAGGGCAAAAGGGAGGGAAGAGACAAAAATATCCTAAATAACTACAATTTTTCTGTATACTTTTTCCATGCATGGTTGGTCCTTTCAGATTAAGATATTGCAGTAACATACTGAACAATGCACAGGCTTTTTCTTGAATGGTCCAATAGTCTTAGGTCTAATGTAAATGCTTTGCTTATTTTTGTTCAACCAAAAAGCAAAGGGTAAGATGTCTATTTCTGTTAGGAACAGAAGAAAAGTTCCTTGTCTTCACTTTTTCTTCTTTCAAAATATTCCTACTGGGAAGGTAAAAGCAGAAGAAGGAAAGCCCTGTCAGCTGCAATGCAGAGGACAAGCCAATGTGCATTTAGTTAAATGTTACCACAAAGATTTCGACTGCCAAGTAAGCATTTTTCTATCATCCCAAAGACACTTTAAGATCCAAAGCTGCATTACACAGAAATATTAAGTCAAATGCTTTCCTTTTTAATCTGCACTGTCAACCAACAGCAATCCAAGAGCAGCATTAGTGCTGTGAAACAACTGCAGTAAAATTCCTGCTTAGGAACCTACTGCAGTGCCTGCAAGAGGGAAGACTGCTTTTATCTTAACTCCCTTTTACACAACTTCACCCTCACTCCTCACAGATAGAGATCTCAGAGCATGAAAATCAAACCAGCAGGGAAAAAAAAAATCCAGTGGCAAAGTGAGCACATAAATTGAGTATTGAACAGCTCATGAGTCAGCAGCTCCCAGTTCTGCAGGCAGCAAGCCACTCTGCTTCAGCTTTTTCCACTCAGATACCTGAAGTATTTTGGAGCTTCCTGGGGAAAAAGCATCACAGACAGGCTCCAGGGGCTGTGGTGTTCATTGCTCAAGTATGCCCTGGATTTTTACTTTAATAGGAATCTGAAACTGAGTTACTTTACTGCAGTAAGTTCTCTTCCCCTCCTCTGAATGGTCTCAAAAATGTCATCCTAAAGTGAAGACAAAAAATCCAGTTACATGGCATTACCTTCCAAACCAACAGTGGTTTGAGAAACGCCTGACCAGTGAGCCGTCACCTCCAGTGCTGTGCTACAAACTGGATCACTGGAATCATCAGATTAAAAATAACCCTTAAAAAAGGGGGTCAGGAGCAGGAGGGAGGCTCTATATTTAACCAGATAATTTCAGTGCTATGGTTCTACCAATTACAGCAGCCCAGGCGTGCATGAGGAGCTGCAAGGTGCAAGCGGACGAGGTAACCTCAGTGAGCAACTGGAGTAAACCTTTAGTAATTCAAACTCTACCACAAGCTAAGAAAAGATGGGAAGGCCATTCCAAGTCTGTTTCCTGAGGCATCTCAAAAAACTGAATGTTTTTGACAGCACAAAAGCAATGAAGATAATCCAAAATTTAAAACAGCTGTGTAATACGGTTTGCACTGAAGCCAAATAAAAGCCAAGTTACAAATCAGAAGTTTATTAACCTGTTTTTCTGCATTGTAATTTGTCTGCCCTCCACCATCACCTCCACACTCATTCATTGCTTTGCAGCAAAGACAGCCCAGAAATGACAAAAAAACCCCCACAAACAAAACCCAGACTTCCTACTTTCTCAAAAAAGAGGCAGGAAAAAAAAATCAAAAAGGTAAAAACATTTAACAAGGAAGTTCAGAACCTCTCAAACCCTGAGAAGCTGTTTCAGTCCTGGGTTGGAACCAGGAAGATGGAAGGGTGCAGTAACACCAATATTCCAGAACATAAAACACTTAGAGGTCTTCTGTTTAAACTGAATTTATTTTTGAAATAACAGCTGTAGATATTCTCTTGGGTGGGTTTTTCCCCACAGTCTGGGAAGTTTGATGGTTTAGAAGAAAATATCTGCATGATGTATTAGTTTCTAAACAAATGACAAAGATATATCAATCCAGAGACTGCAGTTTCATGATCAATTAACCCCAGAGGGAAAAAAAGCTGCTTCAGTAACCAGAATTAAGTCACAGGAGAGCAGAACCCAAGTTTTGGTGACTGCACAGAGAGGTTCTTTCCAAACCACCACCATACAGGATTTCCAACAAACACTTTGAATTTACAGGGAAGTTGACTACACTGTAGGAGACCTGGATTTCACTCTACACATCATTTTTGTGCAAAAAAGTTACTTTTACAAATGAACTCTAGAATACCGACTGGGCTGCCAAACACAAATCGAGCCCTCCCAACACATTCTGTCTCTTCTTCTTCTGAAACAAAAACTGTCATCCAAACCCCCAAAACAAACTAGAAGGTGTTTCCAGAGCTCCTGGGTCTCATCATGCATCCAGTTAACTGAACTCCCTGTGAGACAATCCCTGTTCTACAGAAACCAGTTAAAACCAAAAGAGCCCAGGCTGAAACCTCAAAGCACCAACCACCACGGGATTTCACAGATAAACTGCTCGGCTTTTCAGACCTGATGTCCAAAATTCCTACCAAGAGAGGTTTCAAACAAAGATTCAGGCTTTTACTACCCAGCCTGAAATGAATATTATGATTTGTTCCAAAATCATGTTAAAATCTCCAAAGATGAATTTCAAATCAAGCCTCACGAGGAAAGGTTCTGGAGACACTCCCAAGCCTGGGACATCCAAGTGACCACAATAAAAGCATTTAGAGATAAAAGCATTTTATCTCTATGTGTGGATAAAAGCATTTAGAGAGCTGCTACCAATGGGCAGCTTCAAACTTCCTGCTACCACTGCCTGCACCTACAAGAATGGAAACTGATCCCAGCTTTTACTGCAGGTTCCTGTTTCCCACGGCAAATCCAACGTTTTACTGAACCACGTCACATCACCTTGAAACGTCCCCCTCCTGTTCCAGGAGAGTTCTTGGGGAGCAAGGACAGCAGCTCCTGCCAACTGCTCATTTTGCACCCCAGCCAGGGTTACGCTCAGGAGGAAATTCAGACGAGCTGATAAAGTGACAGCAGCTCAAGTTACCAGGCACAGGCAACATGTGCCACCTTTCCAACTCCACACATCGAGCTCACATCAAGGTTTTAAGCTCACATCTTACCCTGTGAACATCTGCCCATCCCCTGACCCACGTGTTAATTATTCTGCCCCTTTGGCAGAACATTTGTTTGAGAAACAGCTCTTACACGGCTCACGCTCTACTGCACAAGTTGAAAGCAAAAATAACTGGGGTTTTTTCATTCAGCCCTGAAACAAAACCAGAGTTTGATCTACATTCAATTGGGTGAAATTTTGGGAAGGATTTTCCCTCTAAAAACAAAAACCAGAAGAGCCAGGGAGAAGGAGAAATTGAAGGTGAAGTATTTTCTCCTAGGGATCGTGGAGAGCCGGCAGGATTCTAACCCCAGACACCTGACAAACCTGGAGGAGTCCAGGCAACTTTTAAATTAGCTAAGCTTGTCAACATAAACTTGAGTTGCACATCTGAAGGTCCTGTAGGGAAAATACCCCTTTAATTACCCCCTTCCATACACACACAGATATCTTGTCATCTAGGAACACAGAACAGCATTCCTATCATTTCCAAATATAAAGAGATGAGGGGAACACAGACGTTTTCAGGCCATGTTTTCAGATCCGTTTCTGAACAGCAATCCCATTTATCCCAGTCCCTTTTGACACAAGCAATACTCATTCTTTCAAATGAGGTCCCATTTAGGAAAAGAAAATAAAAGTGTAACTATTAATCTGGTATTTTTGGTTTATACAGACACATTCAAAACAATATAGACCAAAGTTATCAAAATTGTTTCAATTCATATTTTGGTAGTCACGCTATTTTATCCTCTGTGTTTACAGGTTAACGTGACATTAAATTTACTCCAAAAATTCAAATTTCTTCATGAAGAGTGACCTTTCCTCTGCTAAAAGCTGTACACTCCTTTTATTTAAAACCTAAGATGGTACCTCTTCCAGAGCAATCATTTTTCATCCTTCAGAAACGTGTGTCTGAGTGTATTTTTGTATTCATTCTGTGACACAAAGCTCAGAAAATCATCTCTACTGGCCTTCGTTACCAGCTGCTGACAAAGAAAGGATTAACTGTCCAACTAAGCACAAGTTCCCGGTGAGATTTACTGCATTTCTCACCCACTCCTGTCTGTGCAGTATCCAGCACAATTTTACTTTCTGGATGGCTGAAAAAATTTAAAGTATATTCTTGCCCAAAGATACCAAATGCAAGGAGATACTGATGTGTACAGTGAGCTTTGTTTTAAGACACAAAGCATGTAAAGCTCTCCTTATAAAGAGCATTATTCACTACAAAACTCTTGATTTCCCCACCAAGGGAGAGGCTCAAGCCCACAAAGGAGTTACTCTGCTTTACCACACCAAAACCCATTTCTCTCACGACTTTGGTAGTGCTTGTGAGTCCTCCTGCAGGAAGTTTCAGAACTTCAGGCCATTAAGACTCAGGAATCTTTGGACTTTAATTCATTAGTGAGAGACACAACACGGAGCTTTTCCTTTTCGAGGCCCCAGCCCTTGTCTTTTCTTTAAGCCCTCACTGCCCAGCACAGAGAATTCCAAAAATTACTGCTTTCAGTAATTTTCATGGAACATCTTCCAACAAAAGCCATGTCCAGAAAAAAAAAAAAGGCACTTTGTCCCCTCTATTCACTTGGTAGAACACTACAGCTGACTAAAACTCCACTCAAACAGCACGGAATGGCTAAGGCAAGTGTAAATTAGGTGTGTATGATTTACAGGTAAATAAAAACACTGCTCCCAAGGAAAGCTGACCCTCACACCAGTAACACCGGGCTTTATCCTCTTGATTATTCCCAAGTGTAAATAAAAACACTGCTCCCAAGGAAAGCTGACCCTCACACCAGTAACACCGGGCTTTATCCTCTTGATTATTCCCAAGTACAGAACAGGTCAAAACGTTCACCTGCTCATTTTATTTTTTAAAAATATACTCTTTTAACATTATAAAAAATATTTTCAGAGGATTTTTGCGGATGTTGGGTACAACAGTTAAATTTCAAACCATTTTTTTGTATTGGAAAAATCAAGAGCCAGAAAGATCTGCTCTTTCTCGAGCTGAGGACCGGTACTGTCTGTGCACATATTCCTGTATATTAACAACAGGTTCAAGACAGACATCTTGTCCTGTCCACACAAAACAGACATGGAGGAAAAGCTCCTCTGAATCTAAAACTTACCTAAAAGGTCCTGGCTTGCTGCTTTTTGCCACGTCATTTTTAAAACCCAGGAAAATCCCACACCCAGTTTTTCAGTGCGAAGCAACACTGTACACAGAGTATTTATACAGTGCATTATTGGTACAGTGTATTATTTAGAGGTAAAGCACAGCTTCTTTCATTTACAACCCACCTGTACAGACTAATTTACTGGTAATATTTCCACTTTATACAATATGGAATACTATGAATACGATCAAAAGTGCCAGTTAAAAAGATCAATACAACAGTTACTATGCTTATTCACTGCTAAAAATAAAAAAAGAGATTTAGGACTCCGGCATGAACATACAATTATTTTTCAGTAATCCCTAATTTTAGCTTGGCAATGTGGTGTTTTGAGGCAAGTCTTGGGGCTATGCATTAGTTCTTTTTCTGACGGACACCTCATGCTCTGTGGGTCGTAAAGCCCTGCGAAGCTCATCTAATCTGCCACCACCGAGAGGGTGCAAAACACGCCGCGAGTAACCACGACGCCCTTTTCCTCTTGTGCCACAACTCGAACCGTCCGAGCACCACGGATTTAGTAGCTGCTCTTTCTAAAAATAACCCCTGAAAGGCCGCTTCCAGCTGGGCTCAGGCTCCCAAAGAGTTGAGCTTAGGGCGACGGAAAGCGGCGGTGACACCGGGGCGGGGTGGGGTGGCCCCGGCTTTGTGCGGGCGGCACAATGAGCTCCGCCGGGGAGGCCGGGCCGCCGCCATGTTACAGCTCCGCGTCCATGTGCCCGGCACCGGGGGCACCGCAGCCTCTGCCCGCCCGCTCCGCCGGGCACGGGCACCGGCAAGGCTCCGGCCACCGCACGGAGCGGGGATGTGGGGAGCCGATCCCCGGGATGGCGCGGCTGGGAAAGGCCCCGCCGCGGGGAACAAAAGGCGGAAGGAGGGGGAAGGGGAAGGGAGCGGCGCCGCCGAGGGGGCTCCGGGCAGCGGGGGCGAACGGGGGGCGGCAGCCGCGACCCCTCCGGGCTCTGCCCCGCGGGCCGGGCGGAAACCGGGCCGGGTCCCGGGGCGGCGGGAGGGCGGCCGGGG
>VYZQ01061148.1:18578-35864 GCA_013400655.1 Mystacornis crossleyi
CCTAAACAGGTGCTTAGTGTCACTGTTGTATTCCAGCTGTCTTTTTGAGGTTTCATTTCTTTTTTAAAAAGAGAGATATTTAAATATTTCTTATGTACCCCTTACTCTTCTCACATATCCTTCACTAGGCTATATTTGACTTATTGTGCTAAATCATTTCTTTACAGTATTTTGAACTGTTTTTCAGTAGAAGGTAAATAAATAAGGCTGGGTCTATTTACTGCATGAAAGTCACTTAGGAGCACAGCTGAAATGCTTTATTTAAGTTAAAGCTGACAGGTGAGTTTTTAAGGTTCTGCTAAAATCACCAACCAGCATNTCTTATTTTAACATATCATAAGCCTTTCTGCCATAACTTTATCATTTCCTGATCCAGCTGCTTAGGACTCAGGTTAACATCCTTTAGGGTTATACCCCTTTCACCATTCTCATGAGTCTGAAACCCAGGAAGCAGCCAAAAGCAAATCCCCGAGCAGCCTGGGATTCATACACGTATAACAGGTCTCAGAGCAGCTAATGAGGCTGTGTACTGTGCTGATTTGCCCCAGTGGTGAGGTTCTGCATATGGATAAGCAACAGGCTGTGGCATTTCCTGTTAAGTTTTATTTTTACCTTTTAGATGTATTTGTCTCTTCCCTGTTCTCGAAAGAAGTGTTTCAGACTTTAAAGGAACATCAGCTTCAGACCAGTTTAAATAACATTTTCCCTAGAACAATATATAATAGCTTTTACAAGATTGGAAAGCAGCTTTTAATCTGCTTTAGGAAATCACTTAACAAAGGAAAATAAAGGATATGGTTAAAATGAATTATTTCATGATTGAACTCTAAGAGCCATTGTCATGCATCACTTTAAAAAGGTAAAGTGTTGAATTAATTTTTAAAGTACAAGACTGTTGTGGTTGATTATGAGGAAATCAAGTCAGCACGCTGACTGCTGTAACAATGGGTGAGAATTATTTCTTAATACTTCGTTATTACTAGGTGGTAGACAAACCTTCTAAAAACAGCAACAGATGTATTTAGGTGACGTGATTTCAAAACTGTGGAACACCTGGAGATTTCCCCCAATATCTATTCCTGTTATACTCACATACACTCTTGCTGGCATGAGTAACACATGGAAATCATGCTTACTGGTAGCTAAGTACTATCCTTCATTACACCCTTTTTTATTCTTTCATTCCCTTTTCCTGTTTTTATGTCTGAAACTGAGAATAGCTTGCCCCAGTACTAGTGAATTGGATTGGGTACTGGGGAGCAGAAATGAAAAAATATGTGTGGGCTTGACTGAAGAGGAACTATGGGTCTACACAGTTACCCCCACTGCTTGCTCTTTATGCTCATTCATTTGCATTCTGTGTATAAATAAAGGTTGGTGACAACAAAAGAGAAACTATGATTATTTCAATCAATATTTGGATTTCTGAAGGAGGGATTTAGGTCCTCACATAGACTTAGCAAAAAATTGCAGTCGTATATACAATTTTAGCTATCTTACATATAGTTGTAGACTTGAATTTAATCTGTAAAAGTAGCAGGTAGTGATAATTCTGAGATTAAAAACAAAAGCAAGTAGTGACGATTCTGAGATTAAAAACAAAACAATCTGCAAATAGTTCTTTTGTTCTGTGGTCCAAAGCATGGCTACCTGTATTAAACAAAACACGGAACTGATAATTTATAGGCTACATTTGCATATTCTTTGATGCGCAGCCAGAGAAAGCTTTTATCAGGTTAGCAATCCCTATTCAGGGACATACCTATGCAGGATATCTCCCTGAATACAACTGAACACACTTTTCAGACTTTTAGATTTTCCTTTCTACAAAATATCATTCATTATCTGGCCTGATGTCCATCTTTGACTTTTCTTCACCCAAATCTTACTTGTTTCTATGCTTATATATGGAGTCAGAAAAAATGTAAAATGACTTACTGATATGCTGTTAAATGGAACAAACTGTAAAATGAGGCATCAGAAAGATCTCAAGAGAAAATACATTTGGGAAGCAGAAGATCAGGAAAACACAGCAGATTCCTAATTTTCCAACTTCCCTCATTGAGCCCACAGTGTATATTTTTGTCTACTAACCTGAAACAGTTAAACCAAAACTAAATCTAACTAACACAGGACAGTCTTTATTTTGAAGGCTTAAGGGCATCAGTTGTAAAGATAGGAGATGATATCATGGGCCTGACTAGGTGATAATTATGATATTGCAACAGCAATTTGGCATGTTTAAGATTACAGTACTGTATTACTTATGTCTTGAAAAATCTAAAATGGTCCCTTGAGAAAACATATAAAACTTTCTTTGTTAAAAAAAAAAATCTTTTCTCTTATAAACAAGATAACAGTAATCGACTTTCTTCTACGGATAGGAGAAGAAATAGACATGCTTCTGTTTTCTCAGATGATACTTGATTCTCATTTTATGGTGTATACTAATATTTGATTCTGCCACTTGAAAGATAGATTGCTAGCATACCCTCCTGACTAAATGAAAGAGTGGTTTTCCTCAAACAAAATGACGCTTATCACATGAACAATACAGAAGAGAAACAGGATAAAATAGCAAAATTGGAAATTCAATACAAAATAATACTTCTGCTGTTCCAGTCAAGACATACAACAGATGTGTCATTGTGACCAGACAAAAAATAATCTTGTTTTGCTACAGAAGCAAACCACTTTTCCCATTAGAAATAATGTCTTGTTATGATTGGCTTTGGTAGTATAATACACTTGGCACAAGTGAGAACACCCATGGTGTACTACCAAGTTTAGAATTCTTTCTCATGATGGATAATGTTCAGAAAGAATTTCAGCATAATGATATAGCAAACAGGTACTTAAGAAGATGTTTTAGCTGAAAATATATCAGAAACCTAAAAGGCGGCAGACAGGTTTGTTTCTGCTCATCAATTCTTCTTTAGTATTTAATTTCTTTTGGGATATAGCTTTGAGGAATCTATGTAAGATCATTCATAAAATAAAAAGTCTTGTTCCTCTGACATAGAAAGTGGATCTCCAACCTGCTGATATGCTCAGCTCCTTTTGCAGCTGACATACTACCAGACAGAGACCTTGTCCCAGTTTGAACAATTGTACCGGTAGAAGAGCTGCTCTTGGCAAGGAGAGCTGCTTGTCGCTGGAGGAAGCAATGTGGGTCATGCCCCCAACAGCCATTTCAGCTTACCTCAGCCAAGTGTCATTGCAGGAGGAAAAGCATTGGAAAGCCTGAGCTGTGAGCTGGCACTCTGCTGCTCCATTACACCGCTTTCCTTGCAAAGCTAGAGCCGCACCGAGCTGCCCCATTAGGACCGTGACAAATAATTTGCAAGCAAGGAAACTCAAGCAAACCTTTGCACTTTCCATACTGTACATTACAGAGTTTGTCAAGGACCTTGCAAGGGTTGTAGATGTGTACCCATCACAGTCAAATTATGATTCCAATAGTTGTGGTCTGCCTGCCAATTACCCTGTAAAATTGAAATTTTATTTCCTAGCTAATTTCCTAGGTGACTGTAATACACTCTGAAAGACTATAGTTTCCTTTCTTTTACTGATTAATGCTACACGTATGTTAAATAAAATTTAAAATCTTTCATGGTGAAAGCATGTTAAGTTTTTGAATACTGGAGCAGCTGAGCCTGTAGCATAAGTAGATCCTTTCTCAGTTCCAATTATCCTGGTAACTATGACTCAGACCCCAAGAAGAAAAGTTTTCAGTTCTGCTCTATGGCTTCATTGGTAAGCAGATTTAATCAAGTTCTCATCCTGCAATTTCTCACTGGGGTGGGTGTGGCTGTAACTGGCTGTATTCGGTAAGTGATCACACAGAGGAGCAGCCAGCTGCTTCCCTTCTAGCCAGCTTATTCACTGGGAGTGGGGAATGGATTCTTGCAACTCGGATGCTCCAACATGATCCTGGCATTAGGACCACTCATGAGGTCACAAACCCTCCTCTTGCACATTTCTACTTACAATCAAAGTAAGAATTTTCAGATTTTAAATGCTGGACAACAACTATGAATAAATGACTCAATTTCTCTCTCAGTGTCTCAAACAAGGTAATTAGAGTTTAATAAAACTCTTTTTTAAAATGAAAAATGGACATGTTTATTAATTTCATATGCAAGTAATAATCTCAGAGATTTAAATTGTTTTGTTTGAATTTGGCTCTTCAAAATCTATGCGGTCTGCTATAACACCTGATTTCACCTGCCCATTTTACAACTACCAGATTAAAAATTCATACTTTATGAATAAAAAGTAAGGCAATAGTCCAGAAGTTTGTGAGTATGCTAAGGAAATTTCTATCTTAAAATCCTGAGCCTTTATTTCACTGAAATAATATTCTTCCTTCCCCCCACACATCCCCTTTGTTACCTCTTCTTGATGTAATTATTGAAACTCACATCATATGAGGGAAGGAAAAAAATAGTAACCTTCTGGAAAAGGAGATTGGAAAGTAAGGCAATTCATATTGTCTTGTAGTTAAAGCATTGGCTAAGAGTCAGATGATGCAGGGTTAGGATCTGACACAAACTTCCTGTGTGAGTTTTCTGAAAGCTGTTTCAAGAGAAACTATGACAGTTTGTTTAATCATAGTGAGCAAGAGCATGCTCCCCTATGATTCATTTGGAACTACTTGTGGAGCAAAGCATCACACCTCCTTGTGAAAGTGGGAAAAATTTTATCTTCAGTCTCCTCCTCCCTTGTCCTTGGATCAATGGGATGGTTATATAAATGGGAACTTGCCTCCACAAAATGTTCTATTTATTGCCTCACTTATGTTGTTCAGATATTTCAATGATGGTGTTAATGGTCTTGGTCCAGAAAAGTATATAAGCATGCTTCTGGCCTTAAACACAACCACCACCATTAAACTTTATGGCTTACTTAAGTATGAGACCATTAAATCATGGAGAGGTCTAGGCGAGATCTGATTGCTATACTTAGCACCTCTGAACTGTGGAGTTCTGGAAATACCTACAGCAGTGCTGACAGAGCAGTTGTCTTGGGCTCACTCCTACCTCCAAAACAAGGAGATCATTTAGACTTCCTGATTGACAAAGATTCCCCCTCAAATATTATACATGATGAAGAAAATCTTACCTGAGCAAGTCTCTAAGTATGGCAACAAAACACTTGTATACTACTTTAAAGAGTTCTATCATGTTATCTAATGATATTATTTTGGTTTACAACTATGTCTATACACATTGCATATAAGAGCAGTTTTATACCCCACTTCAGAATAGAATATATATTTCATTGATCGTTATTATCTCACTGTTCAAGGATACTGCATATTATTCAGTAATTGCAGAGAACATTTACTATATCAAGCTTTTAAAATACTCCTTAGTCTCGGACAAGGACTAAATTTCCATCCCATTCCTACTGGGAGTTTAAATCCACATTTAAAGCTTGATACTTAAACTGATTATTATACTTTTCCCATTTCTTTGGCCAGCTTCTTATTTAGTAGCTCTTTTTTTTGAAGGGTACTCCAATTAGACAAAACTAAAATGTGGTATGTAACCCCAAACAAATGTAAAAGCAATATCTTCAATTTCTTTATCTGTAAAACATTGTATTACATGAAAGAGAACAAGTATGCTGCATAAGAAATGTGTCAGCTTTTCTGGGGTTATATTATCAGCAGCACACATTGATTTGTAGTGTTGTGGTCTACACTAGAGTATTCTGGCAGTCAAAATACACTTCAGTACATAACTTATACAGTATCATCTGACATAGCCACAGGCGGCTTCACACAAGAGTTCAAAAACAATTTGTTTGGTAAATTAGCTATTTAATATTGCAGCAATATTTGATTAATTAGTCTTCCAATTTATTAGTGATACATGGAAATTCAGAATTAGAGACTCCCATTCATTATACATAAAAATTATACATTTAAATTAGCTTCCAGTTAATGATGTAGATACTTTATATATCTACTAGTACTCAGTATCACCACATATCCACACTGTTGATAATTCAGAACTCATAGCTGCAGTTTTTCCATCATCAGGTGTGTATAGACTTGGTCGCATATGAAATCATTCTGCTGTGCAAGAGCATTCTTTACCAAATGGTCAATTGCATTTGAAAGGTGTTATTTAATGCATAAATTCAGACTCTGTTTCAGATTCAGTGTTCACGTAAATTTCTTTTGCAAATCAGAGATGACCTGTTGCTTACAATTCTGACACTTCATTTCTAATCTACCACCACAAAAACTTCTGCTGGTAGATGCATGTTGTAGGTCAGTAATCCTCTGTAGAAGAGACAGGCAAAATACTTTATGTGATGGAGCTGGACAACAACAACATAATTGCAAATTGCTGCCCTGACTCCGCATTGTGGTGTTGTCTCACACTTTTGTCACAATACTCAGGCAGGAGTGCAAGCAAGCACTGAAGTTGCACCAGAAGGAAAATATAATGCAACATCCGGATGTCACTATTCAGTTATTTCTCAACCCTTTATGATTTTATTCAGTGGCAGTACTTCCCTTTCTCTTCCACTGAAGCTCAACAGCTGCCTAGAGACCTGTTTCGGTCTCCTTCCTATACCACCAGCTTGTAATCCTAGCCATGATATCCCCATAAAAAGTAATCAGAAGTTTACTATAATACTTGCAGAACTCCCAGGCTTTCTGTGTTCTGAGTATACCTAGGAAATGTGTATCTGAAATAATACAGATAACAAACTCCTATTAATAATACAGTAACACTCCATAATAACTCACATCTATTTCTCATTTTTAACAAGTTTGGATGACTCTTCCCCATTTTCTTTCCCTACATTTTATGAAAATGGGGGGGGGGGGAAAGTCTTTTTTTTTCCTCATACCACAGTTAAAAACTGGTCTACAGCATTTCAGACTAGTATGTTTGCATTCTAATCAACTTTTTATTAGAGTTACATAATTTATCAAGTGACTTTGACTTTGAAAAAGACTTTTATCTTTGCTAAGGATCATCAATTTGGAAAAGGAGTCTGATCCTACCCACCAGACATATATTTAAAGGCTATTACCCTAGCAAAAAAGGGGGGGTTATAACCACAAAATTGAATGTTCTAAACTGGGGAACTTTTTTGTCCTAAACTGGGGAACAATGACACCTATAAAATAGTGACCTGTGCTTTTCACTAGATGTAACCTGTCTGTATCACTACTGTAGGTTTTGCCCGTAAATCAGAACTCAGCTGTGTAAAAGCAATAGCTGACCAGCACAATGTAACAATTACATATTTATAGAAATACATATTTTTTGTTGAAACATGCTAAAAATAGCAACCACTTACAAACTTTCAGTGCTCCACATATCAGGTATTGGATTCATCTTCATTCCACATCAAGGGACCATTGTCAAATGAATTGAAAAAACCAAGTGCATTTTCCAGCCTGCCTGGATTTACAGGAAGTAGGTATAGTGTGAACAGTGTTCCCAGCAGGGAAAATCATCCAGCTATCCTGATTGAATCCCAAAATATTTTGGGAGTTTGCAGAACAAGAGTTACATTTACCGCTGTGCTGATTTCACATTGCCCATATTTGGGTTACAAAGGGTACTTCATGTTAAAATGGTGTTGTAGTGCCTTTTGGTTTAGAAAAGGTTTTTTACAAGTTGGTTCCTGTTTTCTCTTCAAGTTTTGTGTGAGCCCTCTTAGTTCTCTAAGTTGTATCATTGTACCCCTGTTACCATGGTTATCATCCCCCTGAGTTTTGTTCCTCCCCACAAATTGGCCGTGCCCCTTCCCCCACCTACTAGGCAGAGAATCCCTATCCCTTTTCCCCTTCAGCCCCGCCCCTTGGGCGGGGAATCCATGTCAATCCCTCCATGGCACACCTCCCCTTCTGGAAAGTTCCCCCTTGTTAGGTGTGTCATTGGCCTGTGTCCCCTAATCCCTCCTATCCCATTTCCCAGTTGGTTATTACCCTGTCCATCTTACATGGATCCACCCCTTTACTCCTTGCCCATTGGTTCCTGCGCTAGCCCTCCCCCCATATAAAAGTCTGTGTAACGCTAAAATGCCCGTCAGTCCTCTGTGGTCCCTTTGGGAATTGGAACCTGTGAAACCCATGAGTGGTCCCTCCTTCCTTCTTTACTCCTGCGGACGCGGATCGATCTCGGGGGCTCCTCTGCCGTCTCTGTGAGGACACTGCTTTGTCCCTCAGCTGCTACAGGCCACCAGGACGCCTGCAGTGGGACGCGGTGAGCCAGGGCAAGGGCCACCCCAGCGTCAAAATGGGAGAAGGAATATTTTGTTATGAGAATTTAATGGCTGTAATGATTGGTTTAAAATTCCCTAAGTCCTTCTTGGTAGTTTCTTTTTTTAATTTTATTTCTTGGATTTCAACATGCGTCCATCCTTTCAGCATGCGAATTTCCTCTCTTTCCTATTTAATTTAATTTTTCTTCTTTCTTTTCTTTTCTCTTTTCTTTTCTTTTCTTTTCTTTTCTTTTCTTTTCTTTTCTTTTCTTTTCTTTTCTTTTCTTTTCTTTTCTTTTCTTTCTTTTTTCTTTTCTTTTCTCTTTTCTTTTCTATTTATAGGAGTTAAAGTAAGTGAAAAAAACCTGTCTCACCTGTAACTCACATCAAGCAGCTCCAAGATCTTTCCACACAGAACTGACTACTAATAAGAGAAACAGATATGAGTCTTTGCAAATCATTGAGACATTTTGGCAGGGGTCTTTTAGATGGAATTCCCATTTATTTGATAAAATGATAGCCAGTTCAAGTACTAACACACATTATAATTCAAGGGGAAAAAGTGTGGCTATATCTTCATAGACTTCACTGGTTTTACTTTGGACATAGTGGCTAGTACCATTTTTCAGATAGTGGTTTCTTTAATGAAATACAAAATTTTAAACACTGTATATTATATACTTTCAAAAGCCTCATTCAAACTTATAATACTATCACTATTGTCTAATATAGAGCAATCCCCATGCCTGTCACCTTGGAGAACTCTATGGGGGACCCAGAACAAATCTTTTCTAGTTTTAATTATGAATAATGGAAGATGAAGGCCCTGGTATAGTAATGAACCACACTGATGGCACAAATGTCTTTTAAAGTATCTTTGATATTATCTGTGAAAAATATGACTCCTATGATATTGCTGATGGCTTTCTTAATGAATGTCGATTTAAGTATGGTATATCTGTTTCAATATATGATTTTATAGCATGTCCTTGTCTTAGTTCATGAACAAATTAGTTTCCAATTTCCTAAGATTGTTTCTTCTGTCCATATAAATAGTTAAAAAAAAATTTGGGCTCAAAGTATAAAATTCAGAGACAGGATGATGATTTTACCTTGCCCCAGATTTGACAGGACTACAACAAATCCCATTTGTAGATGAAAGTGAGGCTCAAAAAAGGCAGTAGCTATTCTGCCTACCTAACAATTGAAATGCACATAGACATAGAGAATAAGAATGATAACTCCATAGAAACCCAGATGGATTAAATGGCATGCCTTTGGTTAGCTAATGTGGCAGTGGAAGAGCCAGGAAATGAAAACTAGTTGCATCCGAATATGAGAATACAAAGCATAGGTCTATTGTGAAGATACCAAGCTGATATGTTTATACTCTGTTACTTGATCCACTATAGTAAAAAAAAGGAAAAAAAGGGCACAAAAACACCCTGCATCCCCCTTAATCTATCTGCAGTAAGCTGGCAGTGATGTTTCTGTGATAAAATTGCAGTATTTCTCACTGTCTACTCACTTCTTATGTTTCTCCTTGGGCTGTCTTGGAAAGTTACTGCCTGATTTGGATGATTTGCATGAATTTTGGTATTATTTTTTATAATGCTTGAAATGTTATATTTGTCTTCAAGCATGTTATTTCTGCAGTTAACCGGAAAAAAATTAGCATTTAAATGAAGATGTTGTTAAATTCTGTCACGGAGAAAATAATGGAACTATTAGTAGAAAATTTTTACTCTGTCGAGACATGATACAGCTGTAAATTAGGCTATGTAAACTAGAGCTGAAAAAGCTAAAACACAAACGCAGGGAAACAGAGTATCCTCTTATTGCTATTCAAGGTGTAACCATCACGTAGAAACCAATTACCCTGGTATGTGAAGTTTGCACATGTGTGTAATAAACAGGAGAATCTGCATTCCCCGTCGTCTAAGGAAAAAAGTATCTATCCTCTTGATAATATTAAACTTTAAATTTTACTTTTAAAAGTAGGAGTGCATCTTTCCATTCCACTAGTGGAGATTTAAATTGTGCCTTAAATTACTGTCCTCTATAGTTGGACTTTGCTACCAGCATTCTTAAGATGGATACAAAAATTATTTTCTTCTAAGGATCTGAAAGAGGAACTGGTAAAAAATGGGGGGGAAAATCCATAGCAATCATTATGTTAAGCCACAAGTAAAAATAAAAGTCTCATAAGACGATATCTCTTTTAGAGCCTATTCTGCCCTAAATTGCACTGAATCCACTATTTCTGAATATTAAATTAGTGGGCAAATTACCATTAGCAAAGTACAAACAACATTTTTTCAGTTTTTTAAAATACATGTTAATAAAGCTCTTGTTAATTGGTTGCATATCAAATCAAAATTGTCTGTATGTAGATGGATTTACAGAAAAAGGGGAAATATGTATTGCAGAACAATCTTTTATCTTAAATGCATGTTCATATATACCAACCGAATTTGAGCCAGTTAGAAACATTATATCCAGCACACAATCCCAGGTTTAAATTACCAAAGCCCAAGACTACTCTTATTTAGTATTAAAATGTTGTTCTCACTAAATAGAAGTACTTGTTATGGTTTTCAGATTCACTTACATTAGAAATAAAACTCCTGAATAGAGCTTACAGGTGGGAAGACCTTGAAGAAAGCTTCTATGGAGGAAACCCAAGATGTGAATGAAATACATGTTTCTTTTAAAAGAGTAATAGTTTAGTGTCTCTCTAGGTAGTGTTAGTACTATTGAAGCCATTAATTATAAATTATTGATTTTGTAAGACAGTTATCCTATTTGAAACTAGATTTTAGAAGCCATCAGTGCAATTCCCATTAATTTGCTGAGAAGAGAATCAGAGCTTGAAACTCTAATTTTCAATCTCTTTAGTGGCACCACTGCTGAAAACGCTATCACCCCATACAAACAAAATATTCACTCCCTAAAAACAAGTCCTTGACCTCAAATTTATGAGATTTCCTCTTAATGATTTCCCTAAGAATATTTCCTCTGAAGAGGCTAATTTCCTATGTTTGCGTAGCCTTGGAAATACCTTAAAACAAATTTCTGGTCAAAGATTAAAACAGAAATTTGTGGTAAAACACATTTCTGACAATGAATTAAAATAGACTGCCAGACATCTAAGTGGATTTACTAGAACCTAACTCTACTTGAATACATGAGTAGCCATGATTGGACATGATGGTCTGTATCAGTCTCTGATTTGGGCTTTGCAATGAAGATATAAACCAAACATCTCAACAGAAAGTTATTACTTTGAGGAAACAAAAATATGTGATGCTAATTGTTTATCTGAAAATATTTCATGCAGGCCTTAAAAGTTTGTCTTTTTGTAATGCTGAACTTCTGTTTTTCCTAAGGTGTGTGAGTAGAACATACTGGAAACATACTGTAACATTACTAAAACAATTTGTGGAACCATATCTACAGCTTTCAGGTTTTATTCATACACACACACAATTTTAAGGAAGCCAAAGCATTACAGAGGAAATTACCTCTTTATAAAATTGCCAATAAAAGGGACCTCTATTATTCTAAGAAATATCATGAGAGTTTATTGAAAGTAGAGCAGTCTGCATTAGAGAAATGGCATATGATTGAAAAAATTACAAATGGAACAAAGATATGTGTGTACCTGAATGTTAATTCTACTTCTGTGTATCTGGGTGGGTTAGGCTGTCTGTCTGAGGGAAAACTGAATAGGAAAACTTGACTGTTGCAATTTCAGCTAGGACAGTCTGTCAAAAAAACAGTGTATATTTTATGTCTGTATAACAATGAACTGTGCCTTCATGGAATACTCACAGTAAATGCTGGAAAACAAAAATCTACCTGCAAAACAATGTAGATTTTGTGATATTAAAAAGTTGTTGGAGGCAGAAATTTAAACCTAGTAGAAAATATTGAAACATACAAAGTAAATGTTCATTTAGAAATATTCTGTAACTTCATTAAACTCTATAACACTCTTAGAATCCAATTATTTAAATTCTTAAAGATACTTCTGCCCAAATTAAGGTGCAAATGAGACCATATGCCAAAGTCAATAGTATGGCTTTTATTTGACAGTAAATGTGAGGTAGAGAGAGAGATAGGGAAGTGAGAGGGAGGGAGGAAGAGAAAAAGTGCAACAAAGAAACAGATTAAGTTGAAAGACTATCGCTACTCCATAGATTACAATTACATCCAATGGGTCCACTTCTCAGGGATTGCAGACTGTATCCATCAAGTGGTGGAAGGAAAGAATCCACAAAACACTAGGCCCATGGGGTTTATATTATGCTGAGGCTAGGTGGAAACGCCCCCATAGCTCCCCTGGATGATATAATACTGGATCATGGGACATTTTGTGAGTCTTTGATATCTCCTAAGATGTTGCAGCTGTTTCTTATGTCAGGGTTGGTTGAATAGATCGTGGTCTATTAGCGGAAATGAATACCTTCATCCCACATGTGAATGTCCTGGTACTTCAGAGGGGAGTTTTCACAGCTGAGTCATTATGTAAGGGATTACACTGGCATGATAAGGAGAACTGACCTCAGAGGACTTTTTTCTTATCAGCCTCTTCCCTTATCTGGGAACCCACTTTGTAGACTCAGGTGTACCTGCCCTCCTGCATCTAGGAAGCCACTCTGTGCATCAGGGCAAAGCAGCCAGCCCATTGTTTGAGCCGCTGGCACCAATAGTCCAGTCTGCTACACCTCCTGGGTGGGTACTGCAAGCGGTTGAATGTTTTGAGTCAGAAACAGTCCAGTCTCTCACAAACATACAACACTGCTCCAGCCCAAATTGAATTAACTTAATTTTGGTCAGTACAATCAAACTTTAAAATTTTTTACCTAACAGTTTCTTCATCTATTAAAGAAGCAGTAGAAAGTAGGAAACATGCAGTGGAAAACATTTTCTACTTTCATATTGGAGTAGGTTGTCTCGGGATGTGAGGTGTTAAAGGACCCGAGCTGCATGATATACTCTGGACAGGTGAGAGAGGGGTGCATGGTGGTACTAAGTGATGCAGGAGAGAATTCCCAAAAGCCAGTTGTGGATTACTGCAGAAAGTCCTTACAACAAAATGTCAGACAAAACAAAATATAGATAAACAAAAAGAAATGCACATAGGTTAAGACAATCCCAGCTTTAAATATACAGTCTTGTGATATGACCTACAGGGAAATTAAAAAATTGGACTATAAAATGGGATTCTAATAAAAACATTAGGCAACTGTTCAGAAGCATATGATACCAGAAATAGGACACCAGGTATTATTAGGAGAGGTATAGAAAATGAACTGAAGTATGCCATTGTGCATTCACACCTTGCACTGTTCAAGAAAATGGGGGGAAAAAATGGAGAAAAGCAAGGCTGACTCAAAGTAGAGAAAGAACTCCATACAAAGAGCAACTGAAATGTAGGACTTTTCAGTACTGGAACAACCAAAGGGAGGGATGTGAATGGCATCGGTATGGTGAAGAGGTGGTTTGTTCACTGTCTCTTACAGGAAAATCATCAATCAACAGGCTCAAAAAAAAACCCCAAAATAGGACTTTTTCTTAAGTCATGCAGGTAAGTTCTGGAATTCCTCATTGCAACACTTCTGAAGATCCTAAATGCCAGATTTTTCTTTCATTAACTAGCCTGGGAAGTAGTACTATATGCAAAGACACTGCCTCTGCCTTGGTGATCTTGTGAAATGTGATTAGAGACTCAGGGAGAGCATTTTGAGAAGCTTTGGCTCCTTAGTGTCTCAAATCACTCCTCTGATTCTGGTCACTTGCTTTCTGTAAAGATTCACATTCAGTATTTACCACTGTTGTTGGCAATGTATTGAACTAGTTGGCCAGTTTTGGTCTGCTTTGATTTGTCTGCTTTATGTTAATTTGAAATTATGCATTCCATTTTCATTGAAATTAGAAATTTCATTGAAGTTAGAAACTTGGTTTTGTGCAAAATATTTATCAAATGGCATTCAACAGAAACATGTAAATTTATATTTATATGAGCTTTAATACTATTAGCTGTCTAATTACATCTGTTACAGGACTTTCAGAGTTTTTAGTATAAACTTGTGGAATAAGAAAATGAAATTTGTGGCCCCATTTAACTCTGTGCTTAAGAAGTCTCTGACAAGATAAAGCTTCTTTAAAGCCAGGTAAGTTAGAAAATATCATTAGGGGTGCTGTTTTACTTTAACTGGTCCATTTCCCTGATGCCACATCATTAGAGTTTCTGTAAAATGAGGAATGCAGAATGAGACAAAGCTTCAGAAAAAGAAACAGTATCAGGTGAGGTACAAACAATGAGTTTTCTTACTATGAAAGGCAGAATGTCTTAAAATAGTCATAGTAATCTTGATGTTTGAACTTCTTCCTAGGCATTATATTGACACTATAAAGATGCAGTAGAGTTTATAGGTTTATTCTCTCTGCAAAGAGAATACGCATATTGTCACAACTTTTACATTCCAAAGAATGCGGATAAACTGGGGAATGAAAGGACAATGCAAGGTTATAACATAGCCTTTGATGGCTGACTTTGGTCCATTTTAGGTAATCTTTCCATTTGGTGTCTCGCTTTTAAGCAAATGCAGGATATGCAAGAGAAATATCAGTTATAAGACTACATATGACAAAATAGTTTAAGTCATTCCAATTTCTCGCTTCCGATGTTGAATTGGACACACTGTATTCTTTATTTCTTTGTAACAGATAGAATTCTGGTACTTAGTCTGGAAAATATCAGTGCCCATCTGGGACCACTCTGTTTCAGGCAACCTTCCACCTTTTGCAAAGGCCGTGAGGGTAGAGTTCAACTGCTGGGCTACTACTTCTATATTTCCTTTCACGTACTCTTAGTATAGTGTCAACCTTTGTGCTGTTTCTCCTTTGTTTGTTCAGCCTCCAAATTCTAAGAGCATGCTGCATATGAAGTATCGTTAGACCTTTGATATATCTTTTCAGGTTGACACGACAAATACAGATAAAGGGGGTTTTCACAATTCTGTGTATCTAGCTACAAAATACAAACTTGCCCTTCAACAACTCAGCCAGCTGGAATTCTACTCAGTACATGACTGAGCATACAGAGTCCTGGTTGATTTTAGCCACCACTGAGAACATGTGCAATAATATTGTAGGAAGTATAGTATCCCAGACTGATCTATGAGCCATGCTTGAAGAAGCTCCTCTTCTCTACCACTGTGGGAAGATGGCTGGGGGTAAAATGAGAGAAAACTGGTAAGTTATATTCACATTCTATCAGAAGTTATAACAGGACAGAAATTATAAGGTGAAATGCAGTTGCTACTTCCTGAATGGAATCTGATTGGTATGCATGAAATCTATTCCATGATGATTCCCCTCACACATTCCCCACATTCTGCAACCTTCAGCACATGCTGAGGGATGAAATGGAAGGTGGAGCAGGGTGGAAATGCTGCAGCCAGGCTCTGTTGTAATCCTTGCAGGGATGGGACTGTGATGGTGCCACGTATCTGATACACCACACAGCAGCTGTCAGCCAAGGGGATGTCTTGCTGCTGAACCAGCAACTGCAGGGATATCGCTCTCTTCAGATGAACTCAGTTAATTATATTCTAATTGTAACACTAACTCACACCTCCATCCCAAAGTTACCTACCCCCACGGTATGATCACCTCTCACCGAGCATGCACTCTATATTTTAGTGGCTATATCTTTTAGCAGCAAAGTGAGAGAATTTTACACCAGTCAGTAACAAATGTATGACAGTGTTGCAGTGGGGTCTCCTGCAACCTTCCCAGGAAACAACTTTGCCCCTGGAAAGAATCAGGAAGCAATATTTTCCTGGATGTTCATCGATATTCTTTATTCTCCCAGCCACCTCATGGCTGGAGGTTCCAGCACAGACTACTGCTCCAGACTGACCCAGAATCATGGGATCACCAACCTAAGTACAGGAATCTCAGGGCGGGGTACATTTGAAATGGCCAGTGAGGGCCAGGACTGGGGTGCATGTGACGAGGGAACAGAGAAAAACCTGTATTCAGGCTATGCTTTTCTCCCCAGGGCCCCTCCCCCGGGGGGGGGCACCTCCACACAACAGGAGACAATCAGTTCCACCTAAATATAAAGAAATAGCACAAAAGTGAGTTAGGGATGGAGAGAAGTTACAGAAGTAACTTCTGGGATCAGTCAACTGGCCAAACCTGTCTTCTCTTCCATAGGGACACCTGTTGGGTAAGAACCTTCCTCTGTGAGCACTAAATTATTAACTCAAGCTGGCTTTCATTGGAGAGTAGAGCTTGCCTGTATATTGCTTCAAATTTGCTTTCGCAGTCAGTTACTAGCAACAGCAATCCTCAAACCTTAACCCATCTCAATTTTCTATTATCAGTGTGTTAATTAATAAAGTCTGTTACTCTGTGAACAGTTTAGCATGAGTCCCTCAAGAGCAATAGCAGTCAATGGCAACAGATAACATACTTAGTGAAACTGAGGAGATCTGGGAGGGGGTACTTCTTTGTAGTTCAACTCCAGTATGTTGTTGTGGCACGTCCCTGAACAATATTTGGACTGCCCTCTGACACAAAACACTGTTCAGTGAAGTCCCCATAACAGGACACTGACAGACTGGTTGGGCACAAGGGGCTTGGCTTACCTGGGGCATTGACAGACCAATTAAACACAAAGAGTACAAGGAAATCCCTTTTCGCATGACAATCATGAAGCCCTTCATGATTTTTTCCAAAAAGACAGAATTGTAAAATCCTCCTAAATGTAGAAATAATTCTGCTTCTGTCCTGGTTTGGACAGGTGTCTACTAAGGAAGGCAGGAGCTCCCTTCCCACCCCGGAATGGAAAAAAAAAATGTAACCCCCTTCCTCCCGAACTATTATAACTTTGAAATTGAGGGGCTTTCAGGCAAGGATATGAGAAATAGGAATAATAGGTCTTTACTGATATATATGTATATATATATGTACAGCAAGGCAAAGCAGAACAACAATAACTAAGGCAGTAACAACCAACAGAAACCAGAC
>VYZQ01061151.1:0-20113 GCA_013400655.1 Mystacornis crossleyi
AGGCGATTTCTCCTCTGTAAAGGGGTCTGTACGTATTTACAGATCAATTTAGAACTTCCCCAGCCTTGTCTCTGCCTTCCCACTTTGCTGTATTAGAAAAAAAAAGCTGAAATGAGGGGCCACTNAAAAAAAAAGCTGAAATTAGGGGCCACTGCTCACCAGCAGCAGCTTTGGAGGGGATGGGTGGTTGGAGAAGTGAGGACACCATGAAGAGGTCTCAGGTGAGGAAGGCTCCCTGCAGAAAAGGCAGGACACGAGGAATTACTGCCATCTGCTCACAGTTCAAGGGCTTTTGTTTTTTTTCTTCTAAGTTGTTTTAATTGGGTTTTTTCCCCCTTCAAGGGCTGCCCAGGGAGGTTTGGAGTCCCCATTCCAGGAGGTGTCCAAGGAACAACTGAACGGGGATGGAGGGACAAGGTGGGGATCAGTCACAGGTTGGATGATCTTGGAGGGGTTTTCCAACCAAAATCATTCTCTGACTTCCTAATTTGTCTTTTGCCACTTTTCACCTTTCAAGCTTTTGGTCAAATCTGCTCCTATTTCCCTACCAAAGCATTTTAAGCCTTCAGGGGTGTGGTGTGAACTAAATATTTTTGGTTTCCGCTCTTAGAAGAAACTCCACGCTGTCCCCGTGTTCCTTTCCCAGCCTCGTCTCCCAGTCTGAGCTGTTATTTTCCCTTAGCTGCTCTGTCAGGACTTTGACTCATCGTTTTTGTCAATCAGAAAGGATTGTGAAGGATTTCCTCCCCAGCTGGGGCAGGATCTGGAGCCCAGGAATGAGTCCGAGCCAGCTGGGTTGTGTGAAACCTCCTGTCTCCTGTGCATATCAGAGTGAATCCCCTCAAGCTGATTTTCAATTATTGAAAAATGGCTTTAAATACCAAACTGTGCTGCAGAGACAAGGAGCCCGAGATTGTGTAAAAAAAGATCTATTTTGTCCCTTTGGAAATCAATTTATTGCTCAGAGCTGCTATTTAAGCTGATGTTTGCTCTTTCAATCACATCAAGCCACTCCAGGATACTTGGTGTCCTATCATCCTCAATCTGGGGGATTTCAGGGATGCTGGGAGGGAGGTTTGGAGGGATGCTCAGAGGCAGAATCTGCTCTGAAAGGCAAGGAATGAATTCCAACAGTTTTGGACCTCCAGTCCTTTGGCATACATGAAGGGAATGTTAAAATACATAAATTAAGAATCATATTGAGGGAAAAAAATAGGTGATTTGAAGTGTTTGGGAGGGGGAGGCTTTGCACAAAAGCTGTCCCAGCAATTTCAGGACAAACAGCAGTGATTGAGTCCCCCCAGCTCACACCCAGCCGCTTTCTGCTTGTTGTGGTGCTTTTTTATGGGGCTGACAAAATCCAGTGGCGATTCCAGCTTTTCCTTGGGAATCTGGTGTCACAACGTGGTCGTTCTGTTCATTCAGAGGGGTTTCAGGTGAATGTAGATCAGCCCTGGGCACCCAGGCCAGGCTGGATCGATCCAGCCGAGTTTGTGTCAAAGGCACCGACGGCAGCTGGAAAAGGGCTCAATAATCAACTTCTCTCTGAAAGACAAAGTCAGCCCTCAAAGGCGGAGTTTTGCAGGCACTTTCTTAAGAAAGTCGGCCAGGAAAAACTGACTTTATTAATTATTCAGCTCGCTTAATTGACTCCCAGTTAAACAGCTCCATGAGTTCTCTAACTCGGCAAAAACCACGCAAAAGTTCCTTGTCAAATTCTACTTTTCTGCTCAGGAGTGAGGTGTGTTTGATCAACACCTGAAATACTAAAATATATTTTTAAACTAAAAGAATCCAAATACCTGGATATCATCTGCAATAAACATGGCTTTTCCTACGATATATGAAGTTATACAGCAAGAAATATGGATTGAGAATCCGAATTAGTTCTTTGTAGAGAAATGGGGTTGGATCAAACAGTTTGTCAGTGTTTCCAGTCAAATGTCATTCTGATTTTTATATGAACAATGTTTGTTTAACAGGCTGAGATATATTTTATCCAAAATTAATGTAATTCATCCAAATTTAAACCATTTCTGTTACAAATATTCACCCACCACCAGTTCTGTTTCATTCCTTTCAACCCCTCCCTGTGCTCATCTTCCAGCTCTCACTGTCCCCTTGCATTGCTTCCCATAATGTTTTTATCAGCTAAACCAATTTTTTATCTATCAAAATATTTAAATAATGCTCTAAATTTCAATTTCAACCACATTTTCCTGTCCCTTTCCCCTTTGCTGGATGAAATCCCTGCCTTCTAGGCGTGCATCCCACCTTCCCTCTGCACCAGCTCCTCCAGCAGAGCCCCAGACACGGATTTGTTCTCTGCTCAGACACTCCACAATCATCAAGCAGAGCAGCCACCTCATATCGATGAAAAATCTCCACTTGCAACTGAGAATGTCAATTATTCAATATTTCAGGATTCTGTCTTAAGCTCTGCCAGAAGTGTTGCTTCCACAAGTGACAGAATCTGGCTGCTCCCCAGCTCCACAAGAGGCAAACGCCAAAGTCCACTTTTTGCTGATGCAGTTGGGAGGATTTGGAGCATAATTAAAAAGCCGAAAGGATTTCAGGAAGTTGGAAGGAAAGGTACAGAGAATAAAAGAAAAAAAATTCAAAAATATAAGTCGGGGTGGGGGGGGCACAATGTAGTCCTGTCCTCTATATTCTAATTTTTTTTAATTCTAGTTTCACCAATAGTACAGTTTTGCTCCTCAAATGCTCTCTGGGCATGGATGATCCTGAGCAAGGGTTATTGGGATCAGGTGGCTGCTCTTATCCCGAGGCAGGGATTTAACACAGTCTGGGGTGGGTTTTATGTCTTACTGGAAGAGACGAGGAGAGTTTGTGTGCTCAGTTAACACCACGCAGGAATTTCCAACGAGGAGTCTCAGCTCTCCAAGACAGGCACTTCCTGCCTGGGAGAGCATCCCTGATTTGCCCTGGATCCAGGAAAACCTCCCTCAGCTGAATTGGAATTAAAAGCAGCACTCCTGGGAGTGCTGTTTGGTGCCTTTTAGGCCTTTCAGGCCTTATCTCTTGGTCTTCCCTGGTTTTCCGTGATGAGGTGCAATATTCCTCCTTTCCAGCTCCCTACCTCTTCAAAGGATTACAAAGAGATCCTGTAGCTGGATAAGAATATTGGGATGAACACCTGACAGTGCCTGTGGTGGGAACAGACCGTGGTGCTGTGTTGGGAATGAGCCATGATTGGCAGCACCTCACCTATGGAGGGTTGGGATTGATCAGCCTGGAGGAGAAAAGGCTCCAAGGAGGCCTTAGAGCCCTTTCCAGAGCCTAAAGCAGCTCCAGGAGAGCTGGAGAGAGATTTGGGGAAAGGGCTGGAGGGACAGGACACAGGGAATGGCTTCCATCCCCAGAGGGTAGGGATGGATGGGATATTGGGAAGGAATTCCTCCCTGTGAGGGTGGGCAGGCCCTGGCACAGGGTGCCCGGAGAAGCTGTGGCTGCCCCTGGATCCCTGGAAGTGTCCAAGGCCAGGCTGGACACTGGGGCTTGGAGCAGCCTGGGATAGTGGAAGGTGTCCAGGGGTTTGGAATGAGATGGTCTTGAAGGTCTCTCCCAACCCAAACCACTCTATAATTCTATTTATCTGTTTTCCCTTCACTTAGCAAAAAGAGGATTTTATTATTCTCCCTGTATTCTGCTTTTAACAGTTCAGTTCTTTAGCTGATACTGGATATTGGCCACAGAAAATCTTATCCTGATTTTTTAGATTACATTTTTGGGCAGGAAAATTGAGAGGGAGCTGCATTTTGGTGCCAGCAGGGTCAATCTGGTTGTGCCATAATCGCTCTCTACCTTCCCCAGGAGGTGCATGGAACAAAACAAACAGAAATTTAAAAAAAACAGACTAAACCAGAAACAACCAAAAAGCAGAATACGGAAATCTGGATTCTAGCTGTTGTTTAGGAACTGGTACAAAACTGCACATCACTGATTTGGGAAGCCACACAGTGCTTGGACACCTTTGGAGAGAGCAGAGGGAAGAGCTTCTCCAAAGCCACACCCTATGGAAGCAGCCAGCCAGGAGACGGCCAAGACCCGAATCATCTGAACCCCACCCTGTCCTGTTTTGTGCCAAAGGAATCAAGCAGGAGCAGCAGGATTGATGGCTCTGTGCAGCAAAGCCTCTCCTTGGCACCCTTGGCATCATCCCTGCACCATTCCTTCCATCCCGCCGGGAATTCCCTGCCTCCTGCAGCATCCAAACTCCCTTGAAACACTTGGAGATCTTCACCAGGGCCACTGTCACCTTCGGAGGGGATGAGTGAGTCTTTGAGGATGCCTTTGGAGAGAAAGCTGGGGCAGCTGTGCTCACCAAAATCAGCATTTCTGTCACCAGGAACACGCAAAGATTTGGCACTGAAAGCCATCACTTCTCCCAGGCTCCCACAGGTGACAGAGTGACTTCAGAGCTCCACTCTGTCTCTAATATAAGAAATTCAGGCTGTCAGCCTCCTTTGATTCCAGAATTAACTCCAAAAAAAAAATTATAATCTATTACCCCTTCAATTTTTTAGGAAACTTGGGAATTGTCTGCATTTAACAGAAGGAGACTGCAGCACCTCAAACTCCTTTTGCGTCAGCTGCAAGGAATTATGATTTTCCCTGGCAATGCTGAATTGTTGAAGGCATCCCTTATTTTGAGAACTTCAGGCATCTCTCAGACATTAATTCAGGAGGGCTGGCACCAGTTCCCCCTCGGAGAAAAACGCTGCTGTCCCTTTTCCAGGTGAGCCATGGACACTTTAAGAGCTTTGCTTGAGGCCAGGAGTGAGTTCTGGGAGAACCAGGACATCTCTCATGCTGCTGCCAACACCAGCTCATGAAAATAGTGGGAATAATTCATGGCAGTCTCAGAATTTACGGCAGAATTTAAGGAGTTCATGGTCTGAGCCCACTGGACTAAGGATCCTTCAGCTATAATTGATGTAGTTATTGTTCATATCCATTCTCACATGAATACTTGGGAAGGAATTCCACGAATATATTCTTTTAATGATAAAATAACCAGATTTCCCTAAAAGACCACCTGCTGGATTCATTAAAAACAACCCAAATGCCACGAAAAACCCACTAAGACCCAAGCCACAGTTTGGGACATCACACCAGCCACCTCCCATCCCTAAAAAGTTGCAGTTACTCACCAAAGGGAATAAGGGCCAAGACTTTTCCAGGGGCCTTCACCAAGCCGGGACTTGTTTTTCCTCCTCCTAAATGAAAATTTCCAAGGTACAGTTGTCATTCGTAGGAGAGAGCTGTTTATGGATAATTTCCTAAGATTTTGTGTGTTCTCGTCTCAGCTATAAAAAGGAAATTGTTGGTTATGATTCATTGGTCGGACCAATGCAAATAGTGCCCTTTAAATATGGCGTGATTAATTTAATATTTCACTTCTGCTGCAGGAAATTATCCCCTGGATAGAAACAAACAGTCCAGTTCCCGAGGAATTTCACATTGTTTTTATAACACTTCCAGCAATGGTCTAAACAACTCAGAAGTCTCTCAGAAACGTTTTCAGTGGTAATCGCTATATGTCACTATTAAAAATTATCCTAATTCTTGCTCCATTACAATAAAATGAAATATTTCCATGGAAATAGCACCGGAGCGTTTACCTGGTGGTTTCCCAGCCTCTGGATGTTGTGATTCCCAGAGTGACTGGGCTTTTAAATTGTTTTAGAAAGGGGAGGCTAAAATATGCAAATAAGTCCAAGGCACAGAAAGCAGCGCAATTAATTTTCGGGAGGTGCTGAATGGGAGGATTTTGTCTGTGGGGTTTTTGTAGGGGGAGAAAAAAAAACCCAGCATTGCCCAAATCCATCAATCTTCCCACAGGACCAAAACACTCTGTTGCAGCATTCCGTATTTCCATATTCATCATCTTTTTGGGGACAAGAAACTCTTTTTGTTCAGTGAGAGGCATAAAATACCTCGGCTGCTGAGCATGGCTTTGTCATGTTCCCAGGGCAAGGATGGCAATTTTTTACATGGAATTGCAATGTTGGAGACACTCGGAACGTGCAATTAGCCACGGCACTCTGCAATTTTGCTGTCAGCAGGGAGGAGGAGATTCCTCCTCCGAATCCCTCAGGATTTTCCTGCAGTGCCATGAAAATGCCCCCTGTGCTGGCATTGCAGGTGCCTGATGTGACAAATCTTGTGCTCACAACCCGCCTGCAACTCCGTTTTGGGGTTGGGAACGGGCTGGAATTTTCCCAAGGTGGCTCCACCTAAACCAAATCCACTGCAAAAACCACACTGGAGGTGACCAACTACATCTAAAGCACTTTAGAGTCAATTTATTTGGACAAGGAAGGGCTGGGTGGGGTTAAATCCATACCGTGAGCAACCCCAAATGTCACAGTGGGTTCTCCAAGGCCAGACCTGCAGAAGACACCACAGACACCCCCAATAAAGCCACACCAGCCTCCCCTTTTTGCCGAGATCCCGAGTGCTGCAGGTGATTCCCTACACTGATGGAGAGAATGCCAGGCTCACTCAGTCCTTTGCCATGGAAAACACCAGGAAAAGCCCAAAAAAGGCTGGAGCTGTGGGTCTGCCTCTGCAATTGAAGGAATCTCGGCAGGAAGACCTGGACTGGCGACGTGCTGTGAGCCCACAGTCCCTGGAGGTCCAAGGAGAGGCCCAAAACACATTCCCATTCCAGGGAGACTCAGACTGGGCACATCCGTCTTTAATGATGGAGCACACAGGAACATCCTCTTGGATTTATCAGCTTGGGCTGTTGCTTTTCATTTAAAGCGAGCTCAATTTAATCTTTTGAAGAGCAGGAACAGGTACAGCAGCAGCCTAAAAAAAAAAATCTGTGGGGTTTGACCCCTCAGCCCATGGTAGGAGGCAAAGAAATAAACCCGACTGTCCTTGTTCACATCTCCTCGTGGAAAAGCTGAGGAAGAAAGGACAGAGGAGGAAACTGCCAGAACCTGGACTCGTCTTCCTGCTGGAGGTCAAACATCTCAACATTGCCATGTTCATCCAGACCCAGCCTGAGCTTCCTGGTGTCCCCAGGGACTCCAGCATATGGCTGTGCTAGAGAAAGGCCCCTGGCCTGAAAAGGAGGTCGCATTAATATTTCAGGTCACGTTCAAGCACAAGTCCTTCAAGAGAGTTTCCAGCACTTCTCTGTGTACCTGGAAATCTTCTGTTCAACATCTTTCCTACTCAGGCACATGTCGGGATGTGTCCAGCTGTGCTCTGCAGCTGCAAACATCTGCCTGCAGCTCTGCCACCTGCCTGGGCCAGCTGTGACCGCATATTCTGCCACCAGCCAGATGATGAATGACACTGAGGGACGTTGAGTGGAAGAAATCAGTGACCATTTGACAGCACAAGGGGACAGAGACTACAACTGCCCCAGGGAAGGATCAGGTTGGACACCAGCAGGAATTTCTCCATAAAAAGCGTGGTCAGGCCTTGGCAGGGGCTGTCCAGGGAAGTTTGGAGTCCCTATTCTTGGAGGAGTCCAAGGAAGGCCTGGATGTGGCACTCAGTGCTCTGGGCTGGGGACAAGGTGGCAGTCGGGCACAGCTCGGACTTGATGGCCTTGGAAGGCTTTTCCAGCCTTTATGACTCTATAATTAAGCTAAAAAATTAAACCAGCTGAATTTCCTAATGGAAATGATTTGCCCTTTCCCAATCACCTGAGCCCAGAGCTGTTCCCCTTTATCATTACTGCAACACAGCAGGGGAGCAAAGCTCGTAGGGAGACCCAGAATCAGCTCTGCAATTGTCTCCAACAATTATGGAAATTGGTAATTTCCACACATTTTAAACTTCTCAGCATCCTCTGAAGATCTTCCCGAGAAATAAACCTTTTTATATGATCAATTCATGCAGCACAAGCGAGACATACGAATCTATATTACACACATCTCCCTGTCCAGGCAGCTTTCCAAAATACCTTTGCCATGAATTTCAACTAATTAAGTCATTTCCAAGGTACAATATTGCCTGGAAGAAGCAGCTAATGAAATGAGTATATGATCCTTTAGCTAAGCTTCATAGTTTAGGAAAGAATTTGAACCTGTCACCAGGTCAGTCTGAAATTATTCATGTTTAAGGCTAAAATGATTCTGAATTAGCCTTAAGTTAATAATATGTTTGATAAAGGTTTTTGTGGAAGGAAACCATAGAAAAACCCTTGTGGAATTTTTAGTTTAGCTTTTTTTGAGATGGAATTTCCTAGAGGAAAGAGAAGCCATGCAAACAGTGTCTTTGATCTGCTAAATTTCATCTAAAAATTTGTCATTATCACTCACAAAAATTAATCTTTCTGCATCCAGAGTGATTTATGCCATGCATGCTTATGAGAGGTACATCTCCACACCATATATGATAAAAAGTGGATTTGATCAACTCCACTCATCCTTCAGCAGCTCTGATCACTTCTGAAGGTACTTTGGCCTCACCAGTTCATTTTCATCTGAACTATTTCTTATAATCCCCATCTTTGTGCTTCCAGCAGCTGCAGAAGAACAAAGCCCTGCTCAAGAAACATTTCCTTGCAGGACATGTAATTATTAAATTGGGTTCTAATTACAGATCAGAAATTACAGACACTTCTTTAGCGAGAAAATACCCAGAATGCCATAGAGAAATTCAGTGCCCATTTTGAAGCTACACTAAGAGCATTTTGGTTTAAAAAAAAAAAAAAAAAAGAATGGAAGATATTTTGGGCTCAAATTATGCCTCCTGTATGAATTACATATGAGTACATTTAAGACGCTGCTAGGCATTACTGTACACAAATATTACTTCCTATTAAAATATCTAAAAACATATGTCACTTCTGCGTGGCAGCAGCAGCCAGAAGAGCCGCGCAGTCGGCATTTTCTGCGGGAAGAGGAAGGAAAGGTGCCTCTGGATATGTTCTTTCTATAGAAACACAGACATCAGCGTGCAGCCAAAGCCCTCTAGCAAAGCCTGAGCTCCAACATGAGCACTCCCAAAAAGCAGCTGTGAGCCAAGGGAAGATTAAAGAGATTAAAGCAACCAGCAAACGCTTGGTGCTGTCTCCAGCTGACCCTCAGCTCCGCAGCAGGGCCCTCGCAGCGCCCAAAATCCGAGGGGGCGAGCACCAAAATGCGAAATACAGCACTGTTTGACCCAAGCAAAGGTTGGTGGCTGGAAAGCAGAGGCAATGTGGAGATAAAAACCTGAGGTTTGGCTCCAGACCCCCTGGCAGGGAGCCCAGCCATCACCTGGGCTCGTTGTGCCAACGGCAGGGACAGGGGACCATCCCAGCCCATGGATGGTCACCCCACGGCCACACCCGCAGGGCTGAGATGGGGCAGCCGAGGAAAGCCCACCCTGAGGGATCCCAGGAGAGAGAGCCGACCCAAAACACGGCTGGGGCAGCCAAGGGCCACAAACCGGAGTCAGGCCTTCAGCACTTGGCCGAAGGCGTCACCCTCAGGATGGCCCAGGCGGGGATGGCCACGGCTGGGGTCTGCAGACTGGAGCCCTCCCAGCTGCACCAGTTCTCCCAGTCGAGCGAGATGAGCTTCCACACGGTCCCAGCATGGGACCAGGATGGGTCAGGCTGGAAGGGCCCACAGTGGGTCACTGGTGCCACCTCCCCGCTCCAGCAGGGCCATCCCAGAGCACGTGAGGCAGGACTGTGTCCAGAGGGGTCTGGAACATCCCCAGTGAGGGACACTCCACACCCTCTCTGGGCAATCCGTGCCGGTCACCCCCACAGTAAAGATGTTTTTCCTCGTGTTCTGGTGAAACTTCCTGTGCATCCATTTCTGCCCATTGTCTCTCACCCTGTTGCTGGGCCCCACGGAGCAGAGCCTGGCTCCGGGCTAAGGACACTTTTGGGATCTGCTTTTCCCAGTCAGCACCAAGAGAGTGCCTGTGGAAGCACCTTTATAGCAGCTGCCCTGTGAAACGAAGGAAGGGAGAGGATCCAGCCCACTGCACCTGATCTGTCTCATCAGGCTCTGTCTGGGGTGGCTGGAGAAGGAAATGGGGTCAAACCCGGCTCCAGCAGACCCTTCCCAGCATCCCACGGCCCCGACGATGGAAATGTGTGAGGAGAGCCAGAGTCACAGTTCATAAGATTTTGCTGCCATCTTCTGATGAGAAGACATCACACGGGGAGGAATGCAGCTACCGGGCAGCACCGCATCCCCTGTGCCCTGGAAAGATCCCATGGGAAACCCGGCTCCTTTGGCTCCCAGCAGCTTCTTGGGATCATTTGGATAAATTGTTTAAATTCCTGCTCAAATTCCTGCCCCAAACTTCAGAAAACAACCCTGTGTGTGTACTGTAGGACCTCCATCAGCGCTCAGCAGTTTAACACCCTCATATTGTGATTAATAGCAAGTATTTTATCAATCAAAACTCCTCCATGCTCCCATTACCAAAAATCAAAGGCTACATTAAAATTACAGCTTTAAATCTGAGGCATGAGCGAATTTTCTCCAAATAGTTAATGGATTTTCTTCAAATTTAACTTAGTTCTCTAAAAATGGGGTAAATACTTCAGTCTCTCACTTCATGGAATATTTTCACACTGGTAGTTCTTGAAAATAAAAAAAGGGACTTTATATAACATGCAGAAAAATCAACCAAGCATTAAAATAAACTTCTTCTGAGGATAATGATGAACAGCCTACTTCTCTTTTGCATTACAGAGGCACCAGCCCTGCTCCCTTCTCAAAATTACCTCACACAGCTTCGGCTAAAACACACAAAGCAGCTAAACTGGAGCAGGAACAGTCCCCTCGCAGTGCCTTAAGCCGCAAAGTTTTTGCAGTAACTCAGAGTTTGGGTTTTGCTGTGCCACGTTGAAAACCAATCCATGGATTTCTGTTCTAGTGCTGTTTATTTTATCCTCATTCCCTGTTCCTCCTTGAAGATGAACTGAAATATCCCTTTGAAAGCAGCTCCCCTTTCTCAGTGGAATGTCACAATAAAAACACTTCAGAATATGGAATTGAGGCATTGAGGGGCTTTTCTCCCTTCTTGGAATCCCAGAATGGTTTTGGTTGGAAGGGACCTTAAAACTCATCCACTGCCATGGGCAGGGACACCTCCCACTGTCCCAGGCTGCTCCAAGCCCCAGTGTCCAGCCTGGCCTTGGGCACTGCCAGGGATCCAGGGGCAGCCACAGCTGCTCTGGGAATCTCTGCCAGGGCCTTCCCACTCTCCCAGGGAACAATTCCTTCCCATTATCCCATCTATCCCTGCCCTCTGGCAGTGGGAAGCCATTCCCCCTTGTCCTGGCAATCCTCACCCAAAGTCCCTCTTGCCTTCCTGCACTTCACTGCACTTGGGGTAAACTTTAAATTCCCTCATAGATACTCCAAAATTATTAACATTGTGTCTGAATATGTAATTAAACAGTAAAATTTAAAAATCATCTGTTTGTACTCATTTTTTCTCACTATTCCTGAACATGCAGTGGCCACCTGCATTTACCCCAGGGGCAAACACTGGACAGAGTTGGGAGAAATTCTCTAATTGTGGAAGAGAGTTATTACACTCAATTATAAATTTGGGCAAGAGAAAAGCTCTCTGCCAGCCCCATTTCCTGCCAGTCTCTGAAGAGGTGCAGTGCAGGTGTGTGAGAGTCAGATCGAATCAATCCACGATGTTCTCTGGAAGCTGGCACGAATTCCAGGGGTACTTGAGTCCAGCACTTTGTGGACACGTCCAGTTTGTCCCCATTTCCTCACCAGATCCTCCCTAGAATGGACCAGGGATTTATCCCAAGCTTGGATAACCTCTCGTGGAATAAATCACCAATTTCTCTTCAGCAATGAGCTCCACAGCATCAGACTAAATTTAAATGATGGGAATAATCAGAAATCCATAATACCCCATGGTTATTGCCGAGCTTTGTTTACTTCTACAAATCTAACGCCATCTGATTAAATTTCACCGTGTTTACACATCACACCCCGGAGCTCCTCAAACAGCAGAAAATGAGATTGACTCTTCAACAGGAAGTGATAATGGAATGCAAATCCATCAATTCCCAATGTAGCAGATTGCATTGTTTGTCATGGATGTGGATCATGGATGTGGATCTCCAGCACTGGCACCACACACATCTTTAACTGGCTCACAGCTCATCCAAAGTGCTTTCATTTAATATATTTATCCTCATGCATAATTGATTGAGATTTCTTGCATAATTGCTCTTTTTTTTTTTTTTTAAGGGTTTAATGGTTTTAGTTCATCTGTGTGGGATGGTCGGGGAATTTAGGCAGGAAAAGTCACGACCACACAGACACGGAATTCACTGCCAAAAAATCCATGTTCAGCAGAAGAGATTTGCTTCCCATGAATTATGTGCATTCTTAACCAACCTGCTGAGAAAGGTCACATCTAGAACACGGATTAATAATCAGAATTTAAAAAATAAAATAATTCCATTAAACATCTCTCCTCCTGCTGCCTTTCAGGAAAACAAATCATCAATAATAGCAAAGTGTTCTCCTTAGGGAACATTCCCCTTAGCCTTGATCAAATGACTCTTAAACTGAGTTTTCCATCACAGGATGTTTCAATCTCTGCTTGTACCGTCTTAAAGTAGGGAAATACTTCTGCCTAGGCTTCCAAAGAAGCCTAAATCAAGATTCAATGAAAAATACAAAGCTGATCACATCTCCTGCGATAAATAAATAAGCAGAACTTTTTTTCTTCATTTTCTGGAATAAGGCGTGGAAAGGAGTTTGCTGGGCTGAAAAAATCCAACATCTCTGTCCCTAACCCATCCCTTTTCCTGTGGTGCCTTCAGAGTTAGAGGCCAATCCTGGTAGAAAATTCCATGGCACCGAAATCCATCAGCATTTAGAGTTCCGGCAGTTTTAAATCATCCTAAACCCATATTGTGCTAAATTGGGACTCCCCTAACACTGATGAATTATCCCCAACATAAGAGTATTTCTCCTAAATTCCCAGTTGGCCACTAGAGCCTTCCAGGTCCTCATAATCCAATTTAAAAACCTATTTTTCTTTTTTTTTTCTTCCCCTCCTAAGTTCAGAAGTAGAAGCCTTTCCTAAAACTGCAGGGATGCCTCCACAGTGATGATACCACAATGAAAGAAAAAAAGGGGCAAAATAAACAGCAGCCAGAGATTAAAGCAGAACTTTCCAAGTTCCCTCAGTGCTGTGCTGTAGAATTATCCCCTCATACAGAAGATTTAAAATTTCAGCCAGAAATTCAGGTGATTATGGTTATAAAGAACACTGAGTCCATTGAAAGTTTACAAAACCATAGAAAAATGGCAAATTTGGGGAGAAATCACCTTGGTGACTCACAGAAATGTGTGTATTTATCTACAGCATGTTCAGAGGTGCCCAAAACGTCCTTCTTTGCCCCATTTCCTCTCTACTTTCCTGTTATCCATGAGGATCATCACATCCCGTTCACTGGGCCAGGCAATGCCAGCATTCCTGGTAAATTTATTTCACCTGATGTTTATTTTGCTGAAGCTTTGAGCACAAAAACACCTTTTATGGTTACTTTTTGTTTTAAAAAATATTTATCAACGTGTAGGAAACATAATGGTCTTCTAATAGCACAGTTAATTACTGATATTTTTTCCTATTAGTGAAATGTCATTAATGCCTCTCCACAACGAGCTCTGACAAATGTTGGGAGACATTTTTAGATGTCTTGTCCAGAATGTTGTGAAGATGATGATGAATAGATGTTCTCAAGGGTGTAAAATATAAAAATCTCTTCGTCCTTACTGCTTAGTCCTTAACTATAAGGAGAAAACAAACTCCTAATGCATTTTGACAGATAATGAAGTTGCAGGGATGAAAAAAAAAAAGTGTGCTGGTTGCCTTTGATGTATTGTTTCTTGAGGTGGTACCACAGTCTAATTTTGCTGCTAAAATTCCTCCCTGATAAATCACTTGGTCGTGACATTTAAATGAAGGCAAAAAGAAGAGGCTTAAAATTAAGAAGCCTTTATGAATATGTTGTTGCAGTGGATAAATGGATTTACAGCAACAGCACAAAAATCAATAATTCTATTAAAATGGAAAAGTGATTTTCTCCTTCACCCCACACCCAGTGGGCTGTAGGTTACTCTGAAAATACAGAAATGTAATAAATTGAAAAAAACATCAGAATTAGAGCACTAAAAGTGTGAGGTTTTGGGGTTAGGACACTTTTAATGAGTGCTGCGGTTACTTCTCAGAGCATCAGCAATCCAGATAAAATAAAGTTGGGGGTTTGCTGTCTGATGATAAATCAATTCCCAAAAATGGGGCTGAAAATGAAACCAACACCTCCACGGAGCTGCTTCCAGCCAGAGCAGCCAAAATCAATGGGATCAGGGCAAGGAACTGTGCCACAGCCCAGCTCTTCATCCCACAAACAGCTTCCAAACAATCCATGGGCACAGAAAAGGTTTGTGTTTCGTTCTGTGGGGGGTCACTGGAGAGACACATCCCTGAAACCGCCGGAGCCACTGGGGGAAAATGGGAATTAAAGTGACAGAATTGGTCACACGCTTACTTAAACTTGTGGAGTTTCCTTCTCCTCTTGCTTTTGGCAGGGCTGTGGAGTCAGTGAGGAATCAGAGGCAGACCTGGATATGAGCCCATCAAAGCATGGGGATTCATTTTAACTTCCAGAATTGTAGGGAAGGACATTCAGCCACTTTCCACGGGATGAGTGATGTGTGGGATGTTCCTACCTTCCACCCAGAGTGGTTCATCCCTCCGTGAGAGATTTGTAAGAGCCTCTCTGCTTAACTGGGGCTTCAGGGAGCATGGAAATCTTTATCCCAGCCTGGTTTGGGATATCCTCCTTCCCATCCCTATGGATAACCCCCATTTGTTACCTGCACCAGAGTCCTGTGGTGGCAGCTGAACCTGAGCAGAGCAGCAAAGGACTGTGCAGTGGGGGCAAATCCCACCTTTTCCTGACGGAACTTTCAGAAAAATAATCCTTTGTTTCCCTGTTTTATAGCCCTGATTGCCACAGGGCTCCTCCTCCTGGTTCTCCCTGTCTGCACATCTCCCATCTCCAACTCTTTTCCCACTTCTCCTGCCTGGACTTTCCCAGCAAGTCCCTTCTCCCTCACAGTACCACGCCTCAAGGGCCTGGAGAGACAGGGCAAGGGGAATGGCCTTAAACTTCCAGGGAGCAGGGCTAGATGGGATTTTGGGAAGGAATTCCTGCCTGGGAGGGTGATGAGGACTGGCACAGGCTGCAGCCAGCAAAGGTCACCCCTGACAGCATCACCCAACTGCTTCGGCCACGACAAAATAAACTGAAACTGGGCCTACGTTTATTTCTCATCCTCATCCGCCTCACAGCTAAAAATCCTGTTCCAGGATGGTCCATAAATGAACTTCCCCTCAGTACAAAGGAGCCCATTACTTTCCATGAGGTCACGCAGGTTGAATAATCATCAATTTAGTCCTTGCAGAAGAGATGTGAAAGCCTCCAGGCCAGACGGGAGCTCTGAGGGAACACTACACCCACATGAACACGATATTTATCTGTACCTGATGCCGTGAGATACTCAGTCGCACATAAATAATCAGAGCTAGGGCACTGTTGAGATGAGACAACTGCTTTTAACCAGCACAGAGCTGCTGGAGAAATACTCTCAGCAACAATTTTCTTAATTTGTCCTCCTGATAAGTTCTCTGGGCAACAGCTTTCTCAATTTTTCCTGCAATTGAGCACAGAAGCTTCCTTTCTATTTTAATTTTTGATAACGAAGGGCAGATTCTTTTTTATTATTTAAGTCCCCTGGCTTTCAGAGAAGTGTGATTCAGACTTTGTGTCTGAAGCTCCCAGCCCCATCCACTTGTGCCACCAGTCGAAATCTGAAAGGGAAAAGTTCAGCTGCTGCCGATCCAAACAAAAATGGTTCCCTCCATTTGAAAGGATGTGGAATTTTGTCCTAGATTGGATTTGACACCGTATCACTAAAGTGAATATAATTCACTGTGATCTGCTTGCCATTTAGAACCAATGGCCCATTCATGTGTAAATGCACAGTTAAAGGGGGGGAAAAAGTACAGCAGAGACAGACCATAATGTCATCTGTATCCAAGCAATCACTTCCATTGTGTTCCTGGGATAAAAAGAGAAGTAAATATTAAACAGAAAAGGCGTTGTGGTTTTACAGGCATTCAGGAATGTCCATTTCAGTACCAAATCCAGTCACTCACTGTATTTCTGAGTACCAGCCCTTAGTCTACAGACCATGGGAACGGATTACAAAGGCAAATTCTGTTTAATGCTGAATCCCACCTATTCTGCAGACAGAAATTAAGCATCCCTGCAGGCGATAATCCTGGATAATTTCCCACAAAAAGATCCCAGAGCAGGAGCCCTTAGATGGGAGTGTGAACAACGCAGTGAAACAGCATCGTCAGCTCTGGATTCCAGGGGTGTTCGGAACAGAAGGGCATGGAAAATGCTTGGTAGAGATTTCTTTATCTATTTATTAAGCCAGAAACCAAGCCTAGGGTTGAGTCCACCACAGGAATAAGGAGTGACTGATATAAAGAGTAACTTCAGAACAATAAGGTGTGGAAATATTGAAGGCCGGCCCTCAAATGAAATAATCATCATAAGACAGGGCATAAATAAACAGGGTGGGGAAAGTGCCATCCAAAAGATAAAGGCAGAAGCCTCCACATTGCCATAATTTCAGTTTAGAAGACCCTGATTTGTTTATAGACCTGGGTCCAAAGATTTTTAGACACCACAGTTACAACCCTGTCTCGGTGCTCCTGGGTGAGGAACCCTGAGGCTCTTCCTGCAGTCTAAAACCCTCCACAGCGGTGCCCTGGTTTGAAAAGTAAAGTGTAAATAAATAAACAAGCAAAGGAATCACTAGAAAGGGCTGTAAATAATCTTCTCTTTGCTCCAGTGGTCTTTGGGTGAGGGCCCAAGAACTCAGGAAGGGGTTGGGTGGGATTTTCCACAGTATTTTTTACTGGGGGAAAAAAAAATAGTAGTCTGAGCTCATCTAGTTTCTAATCACTCCTTCCCTGTCACCATTTCTAATCTAGATCTGATTTTATGGAAAAGACTGCACTCTCTAAAGTGCCCAAATGGTGGGAATTCACTGCTGGAGGGTTTTGTTCCTGTACAGCCCTGCCTGGCTCCGACTGCTGCTCACTTTGGTACAGTTGTAGATGATTACAAGAGTCATTAAGCAGCATAAAATCATGCATGCTGGCTAATTAATGTGGGATTGATTCTCCTTTTAGTTTCATTTTTTATGCCTGTTGAACTCTGCTGAAATCAATAAAGGCAAGCTCGGTAAAGGCTGCAGTAAAATTGATGTAAGTGAAGGACGTCGGGTTGGAGCTTAATGAGTTATAAAATCCAAAGGAACAGAAAGAGAAAATCAAACTTCCAGCTCCATCCATGTGTTTATTGGAATTGTACATGACCTGGAGCATTTGGGAAATTTTCCTCAACATTAGAGTCCAAGTGATGCGCTGGAGGTTCAGTAGTGGAGTAATTAAAGGTCTCAGAGTGATGTAAAAGGGGATGAAAACTCCAAAAATCTCAGGCTGAGGCTCTGGAAGATTCCATTCCTTACTCCTACCACAAATCCACTCCAGATTTACAAAGAACCTTCCCAAAAATTCCTTCCATTTGCCAAGGGTTGGAATCTCCATCTCCTTTCAGCCTTCACCGTTCAACTCAGCCTCCGTCCTTACAGATCTCAAGTCTGAATTAGGAAGTTCTAACCCACTTTAAACCACAGAAAGAATTTAAAAATTAAAACTTCACCTCTGCATCCGGCTATTAAAACTTGATCCGAACAACATCTCTTTGGTTTCCTTCCTCCCTCACCCGACACCCCTCCTCTCAGAGCAGCGTTTCCCAAACTTTGTCTAAATACAGCGTTTTTAGGCAGCCCAGGAGTGTCGCCGTGCTGTGACACGTGAAGCGGGGCTGTCATGTCACATTATGGGATGTGACACGACACAACTCGATGGGCAAACCTGATATGACACCACAGCTCAAAGAGGTTCGCGTTCCTCCAACCACGAGCTCATGTCACACTCTCGCTGAGAGATACGCACAAAAAATTTGCTGTTTGTCTATTTTTTTTTTTTTTTTTAGCTGTAGATTCAGCCCTTGACCTTTCAGGGCTGGCTGGAAATGAGCAGTGCCAGATTCGCCTGCCTTGAATGTTTTGACAACAGTTTTGCTGATGAGAGGATCGAGTTGCTGCCGTGCTCAAAACCAACCTGCTCTTTACAGAAATGAAGAGTTGGCTTCAAAAGTGGTTGTATTTTACAGCCCTAATGACATTAGAGCTGGATAGAGCACGGCTTTCATCCCCATTCCTTCACAGTTTTGGAAAACCAAATTATAAAAATGAAAGAACTTGGAAAATTGTTGATTCCTCACAGGGAAAGAAAAAAAAAATTTAAAAAAAGGTCAAATTTCTAAAAACTGTGTTTAGGTTTTTGCCCTCCAAGGCATTTTCTATAGATATATTCATGGCAGCTTGAGTTCAGATTCCAATCAAAAGTTAGCCCAGCAATTAGGCAGAAATACAGGAATATTCTTGTCAAACACATTCCATGATAACCACAGCAACACAGCCAGTCAGCCTCTCCTCAGGGCACATCTATTTTTTAAATGGAAATACACCCAGAATGAGCTGAGTTTTCTTCAGCCTCCCAGCCCAGAGAAGGTGCAGGAAAGGTTTTTTTATCCAGCCTTGCTCATCTATTATAGTTCCATAAACTGCATTTTTCCTGAGGAGTCCTCTGGAATTTATAACAGGCCGAAAATGGAGCCTGGGTAATTGGTCTAAAGAGGTTTCTTATTTATCCTCCCCATTTTTATGTTTAATATGAATTATCCAACGCCAAGATCTCCAAATCACATGGGAGGTGTTCAAAAATCAATTTTTCCCTCATCCCTGGTAATCAGTGATATTATTTTACCTTCAATGGCACTTTTGTCAGGGAGGTTTGAACCAGATTCCTGCTTATTCCTTCAGACAAACTGCATGGATTCATCCCCCTGGAACATCTGCGGCATCAAGGAGTGCCTAAAACCACCCACAGGGTGTGTGCACAGCTCATCATTCCCTAAATCCTGCTGTAGGACCCTATTCCCTGGGATATATCAACCATCCACTTGCATCAGTGGAGAATTCCTCAGTGCAAGCAGCTGGATTTGCATCCCACAGAGCAATATCCACTCCTTCCACACATTCCTCAGATCAGATCAAGAGTTTTCCCAAAAAAAAACCCAAAAACTGCCTCATGCCTTAGGCTTTAGATTTATTCCCTATGGACAAATGGCCGGAATTAATTGTAATATATTTTTTAAAAATCAGGATCCAACTCAGTGTTCCAAGGGAATTCTCTCAGAAGGGTTGTTTTTTTTCTTTTCCTCCCCAACAGCAGCTGCTGACTCACTCAGCACCAGCTCTTAGCTGCTAAAATTTATGACAACAATAAAATGTTGAAGTCAACCTTCCTTGCAGCCTGCAGCTCGGGCTGGAAATGGAAATCCAGGGAAGCGACACAGGGAGAGCGATCCCGCGGTGATCCCACCCATTCCTCCCCAACCAAGTCGTGTCTCTGCTGCCTGCATTTATTTCTCTTTGCTTCCTCCAGGTGATGTCAGCCTCAGGGAGCTGCATCCCGAGGGATTTGGGTTCATCTGCAGCTCTGGCACGTGCTGAGGGGAGAACAAACTCAGCATTCTCCAGAAAACCGCTCAGAAAGGGTTCCTGGAATTACGGAATATCCTGAGTTGGAAGGGATCCACACAGATTGAGTCCAGCTCCTGACCCTGCACAGGGTGCTGAGGAGGGAGTTGGGGTTGGAAACTGGGATGGGGCTGCTCTTCACTGTGCTCACCAAACTCAGGAAAACCATGTTTTCCTTGGAAAATCCTATGGAATCCGAGTTTAGTTCAGGCATCATCAATGGCATCCAGATCTCCCACAATATTTGGGTGGTTGAGCCACTCTCTCTTCCCACCCCTGCCTGTCTCTGGCCTCTTTATGTCTAATTAAATGAATTTACACTGATTGCATTGGTTATTAGGCAAAAAGGTGAGCAGACTGCGAGCTGAATAAAT
>VYZQ01061151.1:21053-34611 GCA_013400655.1 Mystacornis crossleyi
CCTGACCCTGCACAGGGTGCTGAGGAGGGAGTTGGGGTTGGAAACTGGGATGGGGCTGCTCTTCACTGTGCTCACCAAACTCAGGAAAACCACACTTTCCTTGGAAAATCCTATGGAATCCGAGTTTAGTTCAGGCATCTTCAATGGCGTCCAGATCTCCCACAATATTTGGGTGGTTGAGCCACTCTCTCTTCCCACCCCTGCCTGTCTCTGGCCTCTTTATGTCTAATTAAATGAATTTACACTGATTGCATTGGTTATTAGGCAAAAAGGTGAGCAGACTGCGAGCTGAATAAATATAATAATAAATACAATAAATAAATATAATAATTAATATAATAAAAACTCTGCACTCAATAGGTCGACCACCATGTACCAAACTTATCCCTGACAGTAAATTAAAATTAAATAGCCGTTTGGTGAGAGATTTAGATTAAATATTGGGAAGGAACTGTTCCCTGTGAGGGTGGGCAGGCCCTGGCACAGGGTGCCCAGAGCAGCTGTGGCTGCCCCTGGATCCCTGAGAGTGTCCAAGGCCAGGCTGGACACTGGGGCTGGGAGCAGCCTGGGATAGTGGAAGGGGAGGAATTTGATGACTTTTAATGCCCCTATCAATCCAAACCATTAGGATTTTATGGAAATGGAGCCAAACCCTGCCAGTGGGGCTTCACCCGGAGAGTAGAGAGAGATGAACTATCTATGGAGGCAAAGAGAGTTGGGATAATCTGCTGGAAGCCCCTGGGCATGGAGCCCTGGATGTTCCACTGCCTTGGGTGATGGGTCAGACATCCCCCAGTGACTCAGGCTCTGAGTCAGCCCCGCTGCCTCACGCCGCTGCTGTGGCCCGCAAGAATCCCCTTACAGAAGCTGGAAATTTCACTTCATTAAGCAACCCACGCTCCCTAATTGGCCATGTTTTATTCTGTTTTATTCTATTCTATTCAGCCCTCTCTCGGTCACCTGATGCTCTGCAAAGCTGCTGAAAGTCAAACTAATTCTATCCTCCAGGAACAAACATTGCAGGGCCATTTTTACTGCGCGTTTCTGGGGGAGTGGGACATCATTTGGGTGTTTAATTAACTCCCAGTTACTTTTCAGACTGTTTAGTTGGCCTGGGAGGAATTTCCAGTGCTGTGCAATTACCCAAAGGAGCAACAAGAGGAAAAGCGGGATTTCTGTTTTAGGAAGCCGATCCCCAGTGCGCAGGGAGCTGCCTAAGCTGTTCTTGCCTTAATGAAGACACATCGATCATCTGCAGGAGCTTTTGGGAAAGAACTTCGTGTTCTCATTGTATCATATTGGAAAAATCTGCCTGGGAAAGTGGCGGAGTCCCCATTCCTGGAGGGATGCAAAAGCCGCCTGAGTGTGACACTCGGGGACAGGATTTAGTCAAGGCGCCGGGTTAAAGCTTTTACTCGCTCTAAGAGGGCTTTCCCAACCTGAAATTCCACAGTTTTATGACTCCTGAGACTGCAGGACACACCACACCCCGGGACACTCCTGGAGCGGTTTCTGCTCCCCAGACCCAGCCCCGCCATCCCCTGGGACACTGGGAGCAGCTCCCAGCACTCGGAGGCAGCTGCAGGAGCTCCCAGCATTAATCCAAATCCACAGCGCCGGCTCCTTATCCGCCTCCCACTGTTGATATAAGACTAACAACCTCGTTTAGATATTTATAAACCATTAATAAATCATGAAACACTAATTATATTTCCTTTCTTTTCCCTTCTATTCGAGCTGCTCCTCTTGCTGGTCCTTATTGCCATGAATATTTCCAGCCCACAAGCACGTTCCAAGTAACTATTCCGTGAAGGATGGCATTTAAATCATTTACAACCAACAAATGCTCTTAGCCATCCTAGCAGACAGCATCTGTTTATTTAAATGATCTGAGAGGACTCATTAATCCCGAACACACAATAAAATTGTCAGTTTGGGGCATGCCATGGGTTGGGAAATGCTGTTTCCAGCCTTGACAGGGCCCAAGGAAGATCCTACCTTGTGCTATTAAGGGTTTACCCAGAGAAGCTGGATCTCCCAGCTTTTCCCTGGCTTCTAGATGTGTATTTCTCCAACTTTAAAAATGCTCATGGCTGTCTCGTGCCTTCAGAAGAAGTGTCACAGCAGCCACTCCTGTTTCCAGAGGATTTGTGCTCCAGCATTCACTCAGAGCAGCTTCATTTCCCACTGCACTGGAGCCCTCAGCAGCACCAGGCTGCCACGACAAAATGCAGAAGAAAAAGATTTTCTTGACCCCAGAGAGATCCTCCACTGACCGAAAGTCTTAAACATTTGTTTAAGAGAGTCTGCAAGAACTGTTGGCAGTGACAAAATCAGATTTTGCCTAACAGAGGTATCAGGATGCTGTCATTTATTTTGCTTCTCTGGCTGATGAAAATATTTCAAGCTGATTTTTTTTTTTTTTTGCAAGAACAGTTCCCTCTTATTTTGTAACTGAGCTCATCCTAGCATTTCATAACAGAGGAATGCAAGAAGGAAAAAAGTTTTGTGCTGCTCCATTCTTAAACAGCAAACAAAGCTCTCTGATATTGCATTTCAGATATTAAAAAATTGTATTTTCTTTCAGAAAAACAGAAATCCAGAACTTTTTAACCAGTTTAAATGTGTATTCACATAGCAGGTACATTGGAATTTCATGGTTGGAATGAGAACAGAGAGATTTTTTTCCCCTCAAGCTTCCAAAACTGATCTCCCTACTTGACTTGTTTTACGTTGAGCACAGGTACAGCTAAAATAATAAATTGAAGAGTTCAGCTCTGCTTTCAACATTCCTTTCTCATAGTGATCTTTTAATGAAGCACAGCTCCAAGCTGGAAATATTTTTGTCATTAAGCTTATTATAAATGCCACTGTTCTTCCTCTACACCTGGTTCACTTCCTCAGAGGGAAAAGTTCAAGCAAATTCACAAGAAACCTGTTGATTCTGCTTCGTTACAACCTTCTGCTTCTTCCTAAAATATCTTTTCCTGGAGTAGGATTGAGACAAAAGGGAGGGAAAAAAAATAAATCAGTATTTTTACAATTCCTAAAATGAGGACATGTTGTAAACGTGATTTCAATGCTGGTGGCAGTGGGGAGGGGTCCTGTGCCAGGTCCTTGCTGCTGCTGAGCTGCCAGGAAGGACTGGGAACAACGATCCGGGAGAGCAGCAAGGAGAGCAGGGGAATCCATCCCTGCCAGTGATGCCTTAGGGTTTAATTTCTTTATTTTTCAAACCCGGCATTGCCCAGTGTGTCACTCTGAAGTTTCTTACAGCTCCTGAGCTGCTCTCTCAGGCCAGACAGACACACCAAAGCTTCTCTGAGCTGTTCAAGGACACTCGGGCTGTCCCAGGCCTAAAGGTGGAAACTGGGACCAGGAGAGAGGTGGAGAAATGGAAGAGAGCTGAAGTTTTAATTGGTGAATTTATGCTGATATGCAAATGGACCAAACCTATAACAGTGTGAAGAACTCGTGACTTGTCCACCTTGGGGTCCTTTTTGGAAGTGGCCTCTGGCTCCCCAGGGTGGTACCTTTGAAGGCCTCTCAAATAAATCCCTGCCTTTATTCCCTAACTCCTGTCTGGTCTCTGTGTTGAGGTGGCTGGACAAGACAATACCAAGGCCGTGGTTTGTTTTGGAGGCTTCTGGCAGGGCGCTGCTGGCACAGGGGACAGCACTGGGGCTGGCACACGGGCACCGAGTGCCACCAGACCCCGCAGCCCTGCCCAGGGGCTGCGGGGAAACCTGGGGCACCACAGTTGGATGTGCCAGGGCAGCGCTGGTCCCCCAGGCACGGAAACGTCTGCAAGGGGTGGGTAAGGGCAGTTGAAATCAGGGTTTTCATTTCAATTCCATTTCATTTCAAAAGGCACATTTGATTTCTGTGCCTTTAAAACGGAGCCCAAGAGAGAAGAGAGGAAAAGAAATAGTTTTATCTCTTTCACTTTCCTTCGAGGAAATAAGTCCATTTTTTCGGACCCGGTGGGGAGAGGGGTGGTTTGTAACCTATCCTCTTTCCCAGAGGATATATTTCTAAATTTGGCTAAACCAGTACAAGGTGACACATCGATTCCTCCCTCCAGAGCTTTTTTTTCCCCAGATGAAAACGTAAATCTCTGATTGACGAAATGGTTTAAAACAAGAATGCTTCTTCAGCCACAAACACATCATTTTCGGCTCATGGAGATCCCTTCTTTAATTATTTTAATCATGATCATTAAGGTCAAATCCTTGGGCAGCACCTCCCTCATTGCCCTCAGTGTTCCAAACCCCGCCTTGCTAATTAGTAAAAATACCTGAGCCTGCTCCCAGCACATCCTGGACACTCGATCTCCTGCCACATAAACCCACCAGATTTTTTATTATTAAACAATATCAACTCTCACACCAGTGACTGAAGTGGGAGACATTAAAAAACCAAGTGTTTTTAATGAGATAAATACATTATCAAGCATTAAAACAGTCACTGCTAATGATGATCACTTGTATTACCCTTGCAATTGTTCTTCATCAATGTTCACTGGTGCAAACCCTTCACTGGCTCATTTGGAATTAATCTCATCAAAATAAGGAGCAGGATTTAATAAATTACCACGATCTCACACAGCTTTATGTTTAGGATCATTTGTTGCAGCACTAAAATATGACTTTTTTTTCAGCCTTTGATACTACATCATATTTAAAATTCCATTTTTTAAATGTGTATATAAATGCACATTATTTTTATTCACCCCTAAAATCCTCCTGCTATCCCAGAATAGAAGGAAGGTTTGCTAATGGTTTAGAACCTCAGTTGAGAATTTCACACCTCCAGCCCTTCGGGGGGATCTGCTCCCATCCAGGTGCTCCTGTGGCCCCCACCTCACTTTGCAGGTGAGAAACAGGGAAACATCCAGCCTCAAAACTTGGGAATTTGCCTCAAAACTGTTGGATTGCAGATGCTGGCAGCTGTCCTGACAGGTATTTTAGGAATTATATAAACCAGAGCTATGCGACTGCTCCTTTTAGGATGTCTGGAAAGCTTCTGCTATCAGGAGATCTGGGAAGAGGGGATCTCAGCTCTGTTTATCCAGATTTTAATTCATGTTCTAATTCTCACACGAGAAACCCACCCTGATTTCATTACCCTTACATCATATGCAAAAAAAAAGGTTGTAGAAGGAAAAAGAACCTTGGAGAGACAAATTTTCAGTTTCAATGTCTTGACACGAAATCAAACTTGAGCGAGGCTTGCAGAAATTACAATTACCCTAAATTAATCAAAAGACAGTGGAATTATTGTATATAATACAATATGCCGTATATAATACAGTATGCTGTATTTTTGAGGCCAGGTGGCTCAGAATTCGGGGTGAGATTTAGAATATAGGCATTAATTGTAGTACTGGCTACAGAAAAGCACCAAACTCCTGAAAACATCACCTGTGCAAGCCAGGATGTAGAACTTAGAGCCTCAGTTTTGCCTGAATTCCTCCCAAATGAGCAGGAATTCCTTAGGAGCTGTTTCACACGGAGGTGACTCCGCAGTGCGACACGAAACCTTTCCCACCTCTCAGAGCCCCTGATGGCAGAGCCAGCCCAGCCCTGAACAGTGAATTTCCAGAACGTTTCACTCGCAGTGAAACCCAGCACGGGACAGAACCCGTAACTTTTAGTCCTATCCATAATTTAGAACAACCCAAGTGCTGCAATTAAATAGGAAATTAAACTCTTCCCCCAAGGGGGTGGGGTGGAGGTAGGAACGGCGTTTAGAAACGAGCACACAAGGGGTTCATGCTGCTTTTGTGGGGATTGCTCAGCACATCTCCTTACCAGTCCCCTGCCACCATTTTTAGGACATTACCAGAAGCACCCTGAGCTTAAGCTGCCTTAATGCCTCCAGCACGCTCCCAGCTCCCCCTTCCAGGGGCATTCTCAGCCAGGAAAATTGGTTTTCTTCCGTTGTAAATCCATAAAAACCACACATGGGCTTTCCAAGTGCTGGAGGCCAGGTTAAAGTGTGTGCTCCCTGCCTTTTTGGGGGGCTTTAAATTAGTGCAGAAACAAAATCTGCTGTCCCTGTAGGGCATAAATGAAGATATTCCCTTTCCAGCAGGCCCTGCCTCAGGTAACCCTCAGACTTTTAAGGAAAGTGCTGATGCTCTCAGATCTCAGCCTGAGCTGAGAAAAACATTTCCTTTCGCAAAGAAAGAAAACCTGGAAAATGTGAAACTTGGAGCCAGGAAAGGAAGGGGCACCTGCAGAGCCTGTGGAATACTGGGAATGTCCCAACTTTGGGTGGGCAAATTTTTCAACCCACAAAAGTGACAAAAGATGGGAATTCGAGAAGTGGGAAGAATTCACAGGCAGTTCCTGTGGAAGGTTTGTGATCCTTCCCTTCCTGCTGGAATAAACTGACATTTCAGTAGCGCTGCATTTACTTAAATGCCGCCCTGGCAAGTAAATATTTGATTCCATAATGATTATTGGCAGTTATGATATAACAGCTCACGAGTCCACCCCGCAAATTTATTTATCGCATGGAAGGATTTGCCCAGAAGCAAATTTTGGTGGTGATGAGAGCTTGTATTGACACAGAAAAATTAAATGGGAATTTTATTGTCATAAAATATCAGGATTAAGCTAATCACACCCCAGCTGTCAGTGACAGAGAGAGAGATTTATCAAAATATTGCAAAATTACAAGGCTGTGGAGCAGGGTTGGGTTCGATGGGGTTTTTTTCCATATCATTTTGATATTAGATTAGACAAGAGTCTATCTCAACAGTTCATTGTCAATTGAACAGTTAACTGGGAGAATTCAGCTTTATGAGCAGGAGAACGTCAGTCATTAATCATTAATTATAAAACCTGAAGAGCCAACACCATCAGGCTGACATGTTATACCCACAGAAGGGCCACAAAACCACGGAGTGCACCATAAATGGCCCTCATAATCGAAGAAGCTGCTTGAGGGGGTGGTCCATCTGCTCAGGCAGAGCCACAGGAATGAGATTCGAGTCTGGTTTGAAGGAAAGTGGAGCTCTGACAGCCGGGATGGCGGGAAGGAACAGCTGGGAACATCTGGAATGTGGGCCCAGGCCTGGAGGGCAGAGCAGGCCCGACATCCCAAAGCTGCACAATCCCGGGATGGTTTGGGTTGGAGGGACCTTAAATTCCACCCCATCCCACCCTTGCCATGGACAGGGACATCTTCCACCATCCCAGGCTGCTCCAAGCCCCATCCAACCTGGCCTTGGACACTTCCAGGGATCCAGGGGCAGCCACAGCTTCTCTGGGAATCCATCCCAGCCCCTCACCACCCTCCCAGCCAGGAATTCCATCCAGTATCCCATCTAAACCTCCTCTCTGTCACTTTTAAGCAATTCCCCCTTGTCCTAAGCCACAACATTCCCAACTTCCCTCACTACCAGCACTTCCCTGCCCTTGTACCAAGCGTTTATAACCCACAAAGTCCCTGTTGGGGATACCTATTAAAGGTCCTGCCCCACCTCCCTCTTTAATCCTCATCCAGGACCTTCCTTTCTGTCCCACCTGTGCCAAAATCAAGACTCGTCCTCTGAAGGAGAAAAAATAAATTAAGGAAATTTAAAAAAATCCACCCTCAGATAGGAAAATATCTCTAATTCTCTGGAAGGAGAATTTAGAGACTTCCTTTATCTGGGGTTTTTGTCCATCCCGAAGTCTCAATTTGTTCTTCCCTGATTGTTTTCGAACTTTTCCAATTATCTCAGGGGGGCATCAATTTGTTTTCAAAGTCAGGCATGAATTTAAAACAACACTTTGAGCAATCCTGCTTGTTTCTTTCTGAAGGTCCTTTTAATGGCAGCAGCATCTGCATAGCCCATCAATCTTCCCTCCTGGATATCTGGAGAGCCATCTCTGTCCTTACAGAAAGGCTGCTCCAGGAGCATTTATTAATTCCAAAAGATTCAGATGTCTCATTATGCCTTACCTGGAGAGCCTCTTGCTGGCTGGGGACACATCGGGAAAGTTTTGCTGCAATTGTCTCCAACTTGACTTTTTTCTCCCTCAAAAAATTACCCCAGAAAGCCTCAGGCATAATGGAAATAATTGTAAATAATGCTGATTTAGAGTGATATCGTTTTAGTGGGCCTGAGGTGTCTTGGGAGTGAATATTCCACAGAGTTGGGCTCTTGTGTCTCCTTCAAGGATAAGGAAAATCATTTCTTTGTACGTGTAGCCTGTGAAATCCTACAGTGCTCATTCCGGGTATTCCTTGGGATTCTCCTTAACTGTTTGTGACTGAGTTTGTTACCGAGCAAAGATTTGCTGGGATGAGTGGGAAAATGGGATCGACAGCTCTTAACCCTCTCCAAGACACGGATTTGGCTGCTCTCCTCCCACTCCACTCTCTCTGCCCAGCAAAGAATCCAATATATCCACACCCTTTCTATCCTTAGTACCAAAATTTGAGAACTGAGACTTAAATCAGCACCCAGAACGACCCAAATTTTTCCAAATGCTTCCAGGGAGACTCTTCTGTTTCCCTGAAAATATCCATTGCATTTTTCTTTAATTGATCTTTGTAATCTTTTAAACATTCACAACTTCCTAAGGCAAAACTTCTCCAAATGCTTGGGATATTTTGGATCTGCAGTGAATCTCTCCCAGAAATTACACACAACTCCTTAAAATTATTGTGGATAAGGAATCCCAGAGCTTGCAGAGCCCACCCCAACCACACCATCTCCTCAAGCCCTAAATGAAGCCACTCATTACTCACCCAATAATTAATTACAGTATTTTTTTAAGACTTACCCATTATAGTATTAAGGGAATGAAAGAGAATGAGAAAGAGGAGAGGAGGAGAATTTCTACCATCCCCTTATTAAAGTTTCTACTGCAATAGTCCAGGTGTTATTAAAACACAATAAAAATGTAAAAGGTCAGATGTGAGAAGGAAATGTGGAAGGATTATACTTTAAAAAACCAAAATATTAAGCAGCTGATGCAGGAAATGAGTCAGACCCCTGAACAAACTTAAATTGCTTTTTGGAAGGGGAAATACCCCCATTTTTTAACTTAATTGAGACTCGTGATTATTATTTAAATTTTGGGTCTGTTTCTTTATGATAAAATAAGGAAACAGCCCATTTTCCACAGGAATTACACAGAGCATTGCCAGTAAGCAAAAATCAAAGGGACATTTCCTGCTTGGTTTCCCATATTGGTTACTCTGGTTCAGGTCAATAACTGAGCTCCAAACTGAAAAATCAACATGCAAAATCTGTTTACTATCGTATTTTAATTAAGGAGAGCACCTTACAGATGATTAAATGTAGTCCATCACAATTTGTGATTCCAAGGAAATCCTCACTCATTAAAAAAAAATCAGTGAGCTTTGTCTGTTTTTCTAAAAGGTTCCAGATTCCTTTTGGAGCCAGGTCCAGAGAAAAACCCCAATTTTGTGACCTTACCACAAAGTCATTTTCTCTCAGAACAGAATTCCTGTGTTAGTAAGGCACCAGATTTGGGAAAGAAGGAATAATGTTGTTTCACACAGGATGGGCTGGATTGTAGAATTACAAAATTTAAAAATGGCACATTTAAATAATAGTTTAAGACATGAATACATTACTTAAATCACCACTACACTGCCACAGCCACACACCAACGCCACTTTGAGAAGTGCTGGTAAAATACACACATTTCCCAAGTTTATCACGGAATAGTCCAAAAGTGCTGGAAAATTATCACAACTTACCCTCCTGGACCAGGCCTAAAGTTGCTGTTTCTCTAAATGAAATAATCCCTTCACTTTTCAGCCCTAAAACCCAGCTGAGGGCTGGAAGCACAAAACTCTCGCTGCCTTCGCATCAAACTCCACCTCACCTCAAAGACCAATTATTGGGCTTCCCTTTAATTTCTGGCTGCGTTAAAGAAATTTAATTAGGCCACAGTTGCAGGCAGCTGAAAGGGCAGAGCCTTTCTCACCCCGCGTTAATTCCCAGTTTTGTTGCATTAACAGGGAGTGATCACTTGTTGCATTTATTGGCTCAACCATCCCCAGTGCATTTGCACCAGACTAATTTCAGGTGATTTGGGGGTAAATTCTGCTTCCCATTACGGGGTGGTGACTGCAGGAGAGCAGCACCATTTCCCTGGGTTTGGCTGGGAATCTTGCTGTTATTCCTGGGATGTGCAGTGCCACCGTTCAGGTGCTTCCTCAGCAGCTGGGTAAACACGGAGCAAATTAAAGGGGCTCAGACTTTCTCAGAAATCCCAACTGTTTTCCTGTTTCAAGGAAATATTCACATTTCTGATCATGAATTTAGATCATGTCAGAAAAATCATTACTTAATTATGCAGGGGGAAAAAGCAAAATGAGGTTAATCGGAGAATTGCCCTGATCATTTGGAAAGCTGCTTTTTCTGTTTGCTTTTTCTTCAGCTGTTACACTTCCAAAGAAAATTACTGCAGCTTCAAGGAAGAGAAATTTTTCCAATTGGAGACTGTCAAGAACTGATTTAAATTGGATGTTGGGAAGGAATTGTTCTCTGTGAGGGTGGGGAGGGGCTGGGATGGAATTCCCAGGGAAGATGTGGCTGCCCCTGGATCCCTGGGAGTGCCCCAGGCCAGGCTGGATGGGTCTTGGGATGGTGGAAGATGTCCCTGCCCATGGAACTGGATGAGCTTTAAGGTCCCTTCCCACCCAAACCATTCCATAAAATGTAGAAATACTGGAGAAGGTATGAACCTGCCCTTGTAGAAACCAACATAATAAGAAATCTTATTATTATTTTGATTTATCTGAGCACATAGATGGCTCCTGACCCAAATTACTTACTGGAACAAAATAAACTGCAAGTTCCTCCGGCATTATGAACAACCACTGCAAAGATAAGAAGAGAAAAAGTTGTTTTTTTCTTGTTAAAATACGGATGCAATTTTAAATTTTCTCATACCTGAAGCCTGAGAGTCCATTTCCTAGGAATGTTTTTTTACTCCATTAAAGCTCTCCCTACGCCTGCACACACTGAGGCATGAAAGCAGAGGTTTGGGATGTTATTACATTCCCACAGCTGCTTGCCACTTTTCATTAAAAAGGGACAGAGAGTGGAAATAACATTTTTAGGGGGGGAAAAAAAAGTACTCCAAACCTTGATCACCGTGGTTATCGGGTATTTTACTTCTAGAAGTGAAAGGGTTTTTGACAAAGCAGCGCAGGGGAACTGTGAGGGCCTCGCCGTGGGATGGAGCCGGGAGTCGCGTCTTGGGAAATTCCATCTTTGTCTGGGCAGGTGGGTTGGGAAAAATTTCAAATTCAAACGCTCCAGTTTTCCAGGATATTGAGAGTGACCTAAAATTAGGGGTTTGGGAGCTTTACAGCTTCCCAGGCGCATCACGTGCCAAAGAAAATGGCACAGTCAGCAGAAATACGCTCAAACTGCAGCGAGAGTCTGAATGAAACCACTGAAGGAGGAGTTCCATCCACACCACCCTCCTGCTTGAGGTAAACTCAAGGATTTCAACATCCCTGGAAGTGTCCAAGGCCAGGCTGGATGGGGTTTGGGATAGTGGAAGGTATCCCTTCCCATGGGGAATGAGCTTTAAGGTTCCTCCCAGCCCAGATCCTCCTGGGACTGATTCCGTGATTTCATGGTCCTTGTGATTTCCTTGGTCTGATCCCAGTCAAATTGTAACATCAGATATCCTGGCACGACATCTCTCTCCCAACCTGGATTTGGTAGTTTTAAGGGACAGCCCTGCAATTCACACATGTGAAGTTAAATATTCTTTTTATTTAAACTGCGAATTTGAGGACAGAATGGTTAAGTTGGAAAGAGAAGCCTGGACTGGCTCCAGGGCTGTATTTCCCTGTTACCACGATGAGGTCCTTACTCCTCATCCACAATTCCAGCAGGAGGGATAACGTAGGAAGCACGAGAAAAGTCCTGCAAAATTTCTTTCTGTGAGGAGAGTCCCTTTTCCCTCCTCTCACACAGAAAATGTTTATTCCACAGGAGGCTGAAGGTGTTTGCTAAGCAGGAAAAGCTCCTGTTCAGCCCAGCAACTGAAGTGATGGAAAATGTCGTGTCAGGAGGAAAATTTGCTGGTGTTCTCCTAATTACTCAGAAATGCTTCCTCATCACTGTTCACTCTGCTAAAACTCAGTCTCCAGCTCTAATTGTTCCTTTGGGCTCCCCAGAGATCGAGATGCTGCTCCCTCCGTGCCATCCCAGCTCGGACCCCGCTGTCTCCGGAGCCTGCAGAGGAAATTCCAGGTTGTTCTGCAGTCAGGGAATGTAGAAAGGAGCTCTCCGGAGCCTGCAGAGGAAATTCCAGGTTGTTCTGCAGTCAGGGAAGGTGGAAAGGAGCTCTGCCCTTGGTCCCCACACCCTCACACTCCTTCATTTTCCTGGGAAGGAGCAGCAGCACAAAGGGAATGATCATTTTCTAAATCAGACTTGGGAGGGGGAGGATACACAAATCCACATCTGGAATTTTTCAGTGAGAAGAAGGAAAGTCATAAAAGATACTGATTTTACCGAACATCTGAGGATGGAGAGCAACAGATAAAGCAAACCAAGAGCCCAGCCCTGCTTGGTCCCCATTCCCTGCACACCAGCACGGATTGGGACACTGGGTTAAACCAGGACCCTGATATCCACGTGTTCTCTTCATGAGCCTGGAGCGTTGTGGAGGATACCTCTCATCCACGACAAGTGGAGGGAGCTGAGCACGGAAATAAATGTATTTGTGTTGACACGGACAGCCTGCTCAGAGAGGAATTTTCCAGCTTCCAGCCAGTGTTTGTGGAAAGGCCAAACCTTCTCAGACCCTGAGCTGGATGCTGGGAGAAAGAATGCAAACAAATCCTGCTCCTGCTGTTTTTACATCTTGTTGTTGACAAGTGGGTGCTGTTGTGCTTAGCCAGTGGTGATCAGGAGGTGAAGAGCAAAGAACCAATAACCATGTCCCACTCGAGCTGAACCTGTCTATAAAAAGAGTGTTTTTTTCATAATAAATGCCCTTTTGAGGTCCTGGAGTTTTGTTGCTTTTTTCGACCGTCCCTACTGCAACAGCCACATATTCGTACCCTGCTGTTGGCTCGGGCTCAGGCTGTGCCATCTGCAGCAGCAAATATTTCACATGAAGAGCGCTCTTGACCAGGCTTGGATCATCCAGGATTAGACTGGAAAGGTTTGTGAGCCAATCCCCGCGAGGCTGCTCCCGGCCGTGACTCCAGCAGGCCTGGGGAGAAGGGATGGGGATTCAGCCCCCTGGGGCTCCCAAGCTGCCAGGGATACCCGTGGCCAGGGAGAGGGAAAAGCGCCGATATTCCAGCTAAATTTGGAGTTTTTAAATGGAGCCTGTAATAGAAAGAACGGCCCTTTATATTCCCGATAATATCGGTGGCATCCAGCTCCGGGCTGGAATAAAAGAGAGCTGCAGTTTACCCAGTGAGGGCCCTGCTTAGCATTCCCGGCCGCCAGAAATTCCCATTGTCTCCAGCAGGAGCTTTGCCCGTCTCAAACAAAAGGAATTCTGAATAGGGACGGAAATAACCCAGCACAATCCCAGGCTCTCCA
>VYZQ01061151.1:35892-49974 GCA_013400655.1 Mystacornis crossleyi
TTTTTCCCGTTTTTCCCCTTTCTTTTCCCTTTTTCCCACTTTTTCCCCTTTTCCCTTCCCCCTGCCTTTTTCCCCTTTCCCCTTTTTACCCCTTTCTCCCATTTTCGCCCCTTTTCTTCTTTTTTTTCCATTTTCTTTTTCCTTTTTTCCCCCTTTTTTTCCCCTTTCCTCCTCTTTTTTTCCCCCTTTTTTCCCCCTTTTCCCCTTTTTAACAATCTAGCACCCAGGTATTAAACCAAACACTTCAAACACTCAGCTGGGCTGACTCCCAGCTGCTTTTTCATGATCCTCCCCCAACATTTTGGGAAAAGATCCGAGATTCCACCTGCCCAGGCCTCCCTCCCAGGGATTTATGTAACGAAGGGGGATCAGAAAAGGGAAGGTTCAGGTAAGGCCGGCTCTGTCTCTTCCCATTTCTCCCCTTTCTGCTGGATTACAGAGCTGACAGAAATATTGTCTAAAAAATGCCTTCAGGGCTCCAAATAACACCAGGAGCCTTCACCTGACAGACACAGAACGGGATGGGAACATCCAGGAGAACTTTGGGACAGAAAAAAAAACTCTGGACTTCAGGAAGTCAGGATTAGTCACGGACAGAAGTTCCATCACCTTAAACATCACCTCAAACATCACCTCAAGCTCCAAAAGACCTCCAGAAAGATGCTTTTCAAATAAAAAAATCTACTCTAAACTGGCTTTTTTTTTATTTCTGGAGTGTGTTTGTCCATGAAATCCAGGTTGAGCTCTTCCCTTAATCATCTCCTCCGTGCTGGAGCTGCCAAAGCTCCCAGAATAGAAACCCAGCAGCTGGATGAGACGATTAAATCTTTTCCCATCTTTTCCCAAAGGTTTTAAAGCAGTGTGAGTGCTCCAGGTTTTCCTGGAGTGCTCACAGGTCACATTTAAGTCTGATTTGTGGTTCCACGAAGCTTCCTGAGGGAAATGTGAGAAGAAAATCTCAGGGGAAGTGTGGAACTGAGTGAAGGAAGAGGTAAATTCCCTGGTTTTGCTCAGCAGAGGGAATAATTCTTGGAATAAATGCCGGGAAAGCATCAAGCAGAAAATAATCCCTTAGGGAGATGTCCAATTCCATTCCACGTCAGGATTTAGGGCAGAAGTTGGATGCACAATAATTGGATTCATCCAGGAGCACAGGTTGAAACTGAAAGTCCTTCCCAGGTGTTTTCCTCTGGAGCTCCCTGCTCTGGAATCACAGAATCACTGAGGTCAGAAAACACCTCCAGGGAAAGCCCAGCCTTCAACCAAACACCCCATTCCCACTAAACTGATCCCAAATGAAGCTCCTTAAAAAGTGAATTGTCCTGTGACCACAACATCCTTCCCAGCCCATTTGCAGCCACGCCTTCCAACTGCTCCACTGGCCCCGCCTGGCTTCCTCCATTCAGCCAGGCTCGCCAATCCCCAGGGAATTCAACGCATTCCAGACACATTTTTCCCGGATTTTTGAATGTGGGACCTCTGCTCTCCATCACCTGAGATAACTGTACCCCCTGGGCTTCTGCTCCAGCACCCAAATCCCAGCTCCCTGTTTCTCCCAGGGCCAGCCCTGCTCCATGCTTTTCCCGTTGCCAGCTCCGTTGAGCCGAGCTGGCTCCGGCTCTGCCGGGATGGATGAGCTCCACCTCGGAAAAAAGCCAGTTTGCTGCTCCTAAACCTTCCAGCTGGATCCTTCTGGAAAATGGCAGCACAGGGAGGATCAGCACTACCAAGGATGTTTTCCCTGCCTGCTCTTTTCCTGTTTTCCCAGCATCACTGCTGCTTCCAGAGGAGAAAAACCGATTGTTCCTGCTTTGGTTTGGATGCAGAGGAGATGGGCTTCTCCCATCTGCTGGGCGTGGGACAAGTGGAGTAAATGAATGGGTAATTCCCATTATTTGGCTCTGAAGTGATTCTGGAATGAGGAATAGCTGAGTTGATGACTGGAATGATGAGAAGAGAGGCTGCTGCAATATTTTATTTTAAAGCAGGTTTACACTGACATTTTCTTTGGCGAATAAATATTCCCCAAAGGAGAGTGAGGAGTGGATTTACCTGTGCTGGTTCCCACAGCCATCAGCTGGTTTTGCCCCACAGATTTTATATGGAAAACAGACTCTATCGATGTATCCATGAACTCCAAAATTTTAATTCTGTCAGAAATTCCACTCAGCAAAACCTCCATCAATTCACCAACACCTTGGAGTTGTTCTGTCTGAGGATTTTGTCCTGGGAGACTGGAATTCATCTGATGAAATTCTTGTAAGGAAGCGTAACATCAAACCTGCTGGAGAGCCAGAGCTGTTAACAGTTTTATTTCTTCACCTCTGGAATAACATTCATTTTTCAAACAGCGAGAAAAACAATCTTGGCTTATCATTCCTGATAGGAAAATCCCACACTGATAACTTCCCGTGGCTTCCCTTAATCTCTTCCCTTGGAAGCAAACCCGAACTCTGCTTACCTGTGAGTGGAGTCGTGCTGTCATATCTGTCCATCTCTTGGCGACTGAACATCTGCAGCACCACAAAAGTGAGATTTAAAATCGGCCTGTAAATTCGGGGGAAGAATTTCAAACTTTGGGACTGAGTATCTCCAACAGCACCCAAGTGCGATTTAAAATCAGCCTGTAAATTTGGGGCAAGAACTGGATACTTTGGGACTGAATATTTACAGCAGCACAGAAGTGAGATTTAAAATCCGCTTGTAAATTTGGGGGAAGAACTGGGTACTTGAGCAATCTTTCACCTTTGCCAGTGAGGCTCCCATTCCCAAGCCTTTCGGGGCAATCCCATTTCTCCACCGGGAAGATCAGAGTTTCCCCCTGGCCGGGAGCAGCTCCGGGCGCTTTGGGATGTGGGAGCAGGCGAGCTGTGTGGGGAAAGGGTGATCGGACCACAGCCACGAGTTCTGGTGCTTCCGACAGCTCCGATCTTCCACCGAGACAACATTGGAATTCCAGGAGGCTCTGCTGGTAAATTCAGTGGATTATTTACTCCCCAGTCAGGGCTGACACAGATCTCAGCGAGCTGGGGGTTGGTGCAGCATTTTGCGATTATTTCTCCTGACAGCTTCAAGGTGGCTCCGCGCACGAGAATCGTTTAGGGGAGGTTTTTTTTTTCTCTTTCCATTTGATTGCAGAATTGTTCTGCTCGATGGGGAGAATGATATCTCTGAGTCTTTGGACTGCAGAGCTGTTTGGAGGAAGGACAGTGACTCTCCCTGGATAAAAAAGCTGCTGGAAACCCACCCAGGATCACAAAATCACTCCCATTTTTAAGGATATTCCAGATTTCCATAAACAGATCGATTCCTGCTTCAAACTGGTGGAAAACTGAAGATTAGAATGCATGTTCTGGATCTGCCCAAGGAGAAAGGAGTGGATAAAGTTTGACCCCTACTCAGGGATTTCATTTGTCCCAGCAGTCACTCCTGAGGCTCCTCCAGGCCCGGGCCATAAATTTGGATTGGGATAATCATTGTTTTCCCCTGTGTTGAGAACTTTCAGGATCTTTATCATTTGTTTCCCCCCCCTCTCATAACTCATCAGTAAATCCTTCCATCATTTACAAGGCCCAGTAAAAATGCAGAAGTGTTTTCATAATTGTTGGGAAGTTACACCCCAACCGAATTTCCAGCACCCTCCCATCACGGAGGAGCAACAGTTGCACGGCGATTTTTGATACTGGAATTTCCTTTTTTTTTCCATTTCCCATCATTTCCTGTGATTTTATGTGATGGCTGAGCATGCCATAAATCAACACTGATATGAAAGCACCACCATTCCTTTCTCCCTCTTTTATGGGAGTTAATTTTTTTTAATGTCAAATTATTACTTTACTATTCAAATCCTGCCACTTTAGGTGGGCAGAGGTGAATATTTGGCTTTTTGTCCCACATTTTGCCGGAAATGTTGGGTTTTTCCGTGTTAACTTCCCAGAGTTTTGCCTTGGGTCTTTTTTTAAAGTGGAGAGATTTTGAGTTTACCTTTAAAAATATATTCTAGAGCTGCATTTCCCCTTCCAAGCAATTTCAGTTCCCAGTTCACACAAGTTCTGTAGTTTTATATTAAAGCTTTCAACTCAGACAAGACGGGTGCTTGTCTTCAGATGGTTTCTCCTTGCTTTTCCAAAACTAAATCTAAATAAAGTGCTGCTGCTGGGCCGGCACTGTCCCAGGCTGTCGGTCCCTGGGATCCAAGTGCCATCTTGTGTTCACACTCTGCATTTCAGGAATTTTTCCCCCTCACAAATTCCTCAAAACCGCAGCTCCTGCTCTGCGTGGAAATGCTTGGAGAGGTGTTTGTATCATTCAGCGCTGATTTTTTTGGCAAATTGAAACGCCAGCAAAGCCATTTCACAATAAGTAAAGCTGTAGATTTATAAATGTGAGCTCTTCGCACAAAAAATTCTTGGGGTTTGCTGTAAAATCCACTTCCAGTCCCTCCAGTGGGACCCAGGTCTGGCTATGCCATCACCATCCTCACCCCTCTCCCAACAGGATGATTCTCAAGGGAATTAGAGTTGCTATAAACTTTTATTTTACCATAAATTTTACTTTATTTTTATTTTAACAGAAATCAGGAGATGGAAATTGTAGGTTTGCAGAAAAATTATGGGGTTTTAACAATGAACTGCTCAAGGAAATCAAATCAGTTCTCCTGGAAAGGCACAGCTGAGATAAATTCAAATTTGGAGAGGCTGGAGAGCTCACCTTGAGATATTTATAAAGTTTTAAGAGAAAAGTTTCAATATTTAATAATGGAGCTACATTTTAGAAGGAAATAGAAAACTAAATCGGAGTTGGGACCACGTGGAATATCTGGGAGACGAGATGTGCCCAGGTCCTGGGCATTGCAAAATCACCTCTCAATTACCCTCAACTTCCATGGGGGGATCAAGTTCAGAGCATTCCAGTCTGAAAAAAAGCCCAATTTGATTGATGAATTCACCCCTAATTGAAAACAATCCACCGCAGGTACACCGTGGTTCTACAGAATTCTGTGTCAGGACTAACAGTAACAGGTTTATACCAAATAATTTCCAGAAATAAAGGAGTTAACATTGAATTTGAAACTCAAATCTCTGAAAATATTCCATGTTGGATGTGCTCTGCTCAGCTGGAATTTCTCTGCTGTTCCCCCACCTTCTCTCCACTCAGTTTTCTCTCATTTTGTCTGTATTTAAACATTATATCCCTAATTTTATATCCCCACAACTGAGAGACTTGCTGAACTCTCAGGTGTGGCCCTGCTGCCTCATCAGAAAGGCAAGAACAACCTGGAATGCTCAAATTCCCGTTAAATCCCCACATCCCCAGGGGTTTCCAGGAGGTCTGGGCGGTGACATTCCACCCAGGACACTGCAGGATTAATGGAGAGCTCTCCCCTTCCCCTTTCCCTTCCCCTGAGTGAAATTAGACTGAAACCAAGGGAAGATTTAAAATAGAAATGAAGATAAAACTGCAAATTGTTTTCTCCCAGGCTTCATTGAGCATGCCGGGCACTGAGTAATAATCACTGGAATAATGTCTGCCCAAATTCCAAATGCAAGCACGGAGAGCTACCACACATTTTCCAAAGGAATAAATGTATCTGGAGTGCTCACTTTCAAACCATTTAATCTTTTACCACCGCAGAAAAGATGTTTTCTCTCCGTTTACATACCCAGAACAATAAGAAACCTTTTGATCTGAGGGGGGGAAAAAACATTAAAAATGTCATACAATTAATCCTTAATCCTTTTAAGAGTCCTTCTAAAGCAAATGGAATCTCTGGGGATTAAAGGAGCACTTGTTACTCACTTTGCAGGGTCACCAAGAGGAGCTGGGTTAATGGCAATTAATCAGCAAAGAATGCACATTCCCAGAGGGTTTATTCCTTCCAGGATCTGAGGGAAGCTACTGGGAACATGGAGAGGAACTGGAGAGGCAGGACAAGGGGGAATGGCTTCAAACGGACAGAAAGGAAATTTGGGTTCATATGGAAGAAATTTCTCCCTGTGAGGGTGGTGAGGGACTGGAGTGGAATTGCCAGAGCAGCTGTGGCTGCCCCTGGATCCCTGGAAGTGCCCCAGGCCAGGCTGGACATTGGGGCTTGGAGCTGCCCGGGACAGTGGAAGATGTCCCTGCCCATGGCAGGAGGTGGGATGGGATTTAAGCTCCCTCTCCACCCAAACCATCCTGTGATTCCACGATTCCATTTACACGACCGTGTGTGCATTTCCAAGGCGTGCACATGGGAATACTCCCAAATGAAAAAACCAGGAAAAAGGTCTGAAAACCCACGAACACCCTGAGCAGCTTTGCTGGGTGCTCCAGCCCTTGTCCTCTGCTGCCTCGGAGCAGCACTTTTGGGTCCATCTGCAGTGCCACCAACCCCATCCCTCCGCGTGCCGAACAGGTGCCCCAGATTTGTTTCATTCCCATTTTTCCCTTTTCCTGCTGAATCCTGCCCAAACGTGGCTCCACGCTCCTGCCCTGAGCCGCGGTGACAGACGGACAGGTGGGTGACAGCGGGAGGGGTTTGGCTTTCCACGGCATTCAGTGAGGCACAAATCAAGGCAAAGCAGCAGCACGGGCAGTTCCAGGAGGCCTCTGGCAAAGCGGCCTTGCGAAATGCACAATTCCGGAATCTTTGACTGGGAAATGAGGAGCACTGTCTGAAGAGCTGCCTTCAATTCGCTGTCACAGCCCTGGATGTTCTCACTGCTTGGGAAGTGGGTGCTACCAGCCCCTCACCTTGCGGGTTGTTGAGAGCTTTGGGGTTTCCTGTGAGCTTTGGGGCTTGTTGTGCTCAGCAGTCTGAACCCTACAGCCTCCTGGAGGTGAAAATGTAAGAAAACATAATTTAGTCGCTTCAGCGCAGAGCTGTGGCTTAGCACCTACTGTCACTTCATTTAAGTGTTTGTTTGCCTGCTGAAAATGCTGATTAAAAGGGTAACTCCTTCCAGCTCAGAGAAACATTGTGGGGTTGGATTCAGAGAGACCTTAAATCCCATCCAGTTCTACCCCCTGCCATGGGCAGGGACATCTTCCACCATCCCGGGCTGCTCCAAGCTCTGTCCAGCCTGGCCTTGGACACTGCCAGGGATCCAGGGGCAGCCACAGCTTCCCTGGAATTCCATTCCAGTCCCTCACCACTCTCACAGGGAGGAATTCCTTCCTTTTTCTATTCCAACCCCGTCCTCTGCCAGTTTGAAGCCATTCCCCCTTGTCCTGTCACTCCATCCCTTGCCCAAAGTCCCTCTGGATCAGCCAAGCTGTAAAACACAAATGTTGGGACCCTCCCTGACTGAATCCCTGCTGGAATTCACTACTCCTGAGCTTGGAGGAGCTCACCCTTCAGTATTATCCAGCTTTCTTCCCTCCAGGGCTTTATCCCAGCGTGCTGNTCAAGCACCAGGCCATATATAATTTTTGCTTTCTTGTCTCCTAATTGTCTTTTTACTAAACCTTTTAAAATTTTACCAGAAGACTGAACCTCGTTTTTCACAAAAAGAAGAGAAAACTGAATTACAGTTGTTCCTGCACAGTCCTAATCCTCTCAGGACTGACGAACCTCCAGCCATTACGTGTCCCTGCAGGAACAGCCTAAAAAAAAAAAATTTGCCAGTGTCCCACAGTGATTCCCATGCCTGGAGCTCAGCCATGCAGGCAGAGGTTCAGGATAGCATTTAACAGCATATTTTCCCATAAGTGTTTGCTTTTTGTGTCTTTCTTCCATAAAATTCACATTTAAACTGCAGCCATCAGCTGCTTCCCACTGAGGGGTGGCCAGGAATCCGCGGCCTTGTGAAGGGAACCTGTTTCCTGGGAAATCAGCGTATTCTCTGAGGGAAAGGATGGATGGAAAGAAAAAATCCTCACAGGAGACGGCGAAGAAAAATCCTTGTGATTCCTCACACATTGCAGAGCTTGTTCAGTCTCTGCTGGGTGAAAAGTTAAACTCAACCTCTGTGCTCCCGCCAAGGTCGGCGAGTGCTGCTCCTGCAACTCAGATCTGCCTGGGCCTGCTTTACCTCACACAGCAAAAAAAAAACCCATAGAAAGAATGTTAAAACTTCAGGAAAATGAGGAGAAATTGAAAAGCTTGGGACAGTTCTCCATCATTCTCACATTTCCCTGCTCTTCCACCCATCCTGTGGGAATCCTTTGTTCGCAGTGAGGGAAATGTGGGTTTGGAGAGGCAGTGGGAGGTGTTTCCCAAGGACAGGATCCTGCCCAGGATTCTGCTCCAAATCAGCCCTCTCCTCCATCCCCCTCCAGTATTTATCCTTCTGGGTGTGTTATCCTCGTTATTTTTTGTCAAAAACACAGAAAATTGTGTTACATCCCATCCCCCCAAAGCAGCTTCCAAAGGCTTACATCAGTCAGGCCATGCCTGAGTTTGAAAGTGAATTTCTGTAGCCAAAGCAGGACACAAAAACATTCCCATGCTGAGCTGCACGCAGGAAAAACACAGCCCAAGGAACTTTAACCGAGAGCCGCGCTCCAAAACCATTATTTTTATATTTAACTAGGGCTTCATAATGTCATTAAAAATTTAGGTCAAGCACACGGTGTCCAAAGGTTCTCAAGGAACACAAGGATCACATTATCTGCCAGGAATTGATGTCCACCGGTGGGTAGCAGCAGGTAGCAATTAATTGAAAAGTGCCTTATCTCTAATTATTCTGTTCCATCCTTCTCAACAGCCCCATTAGGATGAATACACAAGAAACAGCCTTAAATACTCCTGAGCCTGATGTAAAAAGGATATTTGGGAATGGTAATACTCTTGCTTAAATCCGTGTTTTCCAGAGGCTGCTCTGCAAACCCCTTTTTTCAGGCTGCACCCGTGGTGTTTTCTGAGCCATTCCCAGGCCTACACATTCCACGACGGTGCTCCTACAAATACAAAATTTAATACAATTTCAGCTTTTCTTCTTTCTCTACTTTCTCTGAGTTAGAGCATTTCTATTTTTCCTAAAAATCAAAATGAGTTTATGGCTAGAGGTGTTGCAGCTCCCTCTGAGGAGCTCCGAGAGGCTTCACGGCCTCTACACGTGCACAACCATTCCCAGGCTCTCCGTGAATTCCTGTGGAGATTTCCGAGGCCATTCTCATCCAGCAGCAGCAGATGGCCCTTGGCTACAGGAGTGGTCCCGACCCAGACTTTCCCATTTCATTATTGCAAAGTTCAGCCCTAAGAAATCGCTTTTTCCCTCGTTAGGGAGAGCTGTAACTTCTCCCTAACTACTCTCCCACCAAAAACCAATGTTTTACTTCATTATTGCTGCTCCTTCCTTCCCCAGTTCTGTTTCCAAACGAAATTCCCACAAACATGGCAGCATTTCAGTGTTCCTATGGCTTTTCCCTGCTGGGGACAGCTGGTGGCCGCTCCCCATGGCCTCATTTTCCACACAAACATGACAAGATCGTGGAATTCCAGAATAATTTGGGTTGGGACAGACTTTAGGGATCATCCAGTGCCACCACTGGCTATGGGGACACCTTCCACTATCCCAGATTGCTCCAAGCCCTGTCCAACCAGGACACTTTCAGGGATGGGGCAGCCACAAGAGGTGTGAGAGAGGCGTGGGACACCAATCAGGACAATTCCCAACGAGCAGCACACAGAGCCCTTCGCCCAGCAAACACTTCAGATAAAATTCCCAGTAATTCCAGGCCGTTGCACTCGGCTGCACAGTCGAGCGCACTCTTTTTCTGGGAAAGAATCCCCAAAATCACCTGCCAAGCCAAAGGTCAGCTCAGATCACCCCCAGTGCAGCTCTGCTTTTCCCCACAGCTTTTCTGGGAAAGAATCCCCAAAATCACCTGCCAAGCCAAAGGTCAGCTCAGATCACCCCCAGTGCAGCTCTGCTTTTCCCCGGAGCATTTATGGGAATGTTACATCTCATCCCAGGAGCTGGTAGTGCTTTAATCCCACGGAGCACATCCCTCCTTCCTTCCAGCATCCCTGGGACCTGTCCTCCAGACAGGGCTTTCCCAGGAATCCCCCCCGAGCCCTCCCAGCTCCTCTGCCCTGCTCGGTGCCAGCTCTGGGTCCCCAGATGCGCTTCCCTGGTGCTGCAGCAAAAATAATCAGCAAAGGCAGAGAGATCTGCCCTCCCCTGCTGAGGGAGGGTTCCCAGGAGGAGAGAATCCCAGTTAAATGTGGCTTTTCTTGGCTGGATCGGGCTGAGCGTAACCTTTTCTGGCTGGAGCTCAGCTGAAATTTCTCTTCTCCAAAAAGGGGGCAAAATTTCCCAGCAAACTTTGGCTCTTGCAGAGCAAAGACAAGAAAGGAACTGAAAATGAATATTTGCATCCCAAATTCCTCTTTGTGGTAGCCGTGGGGTCTGGGGCTTCTCCCGTCCCTGGGAATTCCAACTGGCAGCAGAAATAAACAGGATTTTCCATGCTATCCACTTATCTATAAGTGCTTATCAGGATCTCTCTTGATTCTTGTCCTGATATGGATTTAGGGCTGAGGATAAAACAGCCCCAGCAGCTGAAAGTGAGATTATTCTGAAATTAAACCCCACTTCAACACGGGGATCATTCTCCCAGCTCTGCCCTAACAAAACTTTGTGGCAGTGACAGAGAGGGAAAACTTGGGAGGCTGGAAAACAAGCTCATGGAACGATGCTGAGTTAGCAAGAGCATAAAGCAAAGCAAGATAACTGATTTTCCAATTGCATTTCATTTGGGGAGTTTAAGGCTTAAATAAAGAGAAAATTGTGGAAACTTCTCGGAGCCAGAAGCCATTAGCAGGCTCTAACTCTATATTAGTTTAAAGGGATTCTGTCAAGTGCATTTTGAGCCTTTTAAATTTTTTTTTTCCCCATGTAATTAATGTCCCTGCAACGTTAGTTCCAGTGGCTTTGAAGCTGGAAAATAGTGTTTGCTTCCTTATCTTCCCTGACATTGCACCTCCCCTCACGTCTCCTGTGGAGACTCATTCCAGCTCTGGTTTGATTTATTTTTACTGGGCCCCAGTGATATTCCTGATTCCTGCTTTCCCACAGATCTGTGGGACTTTTACAAGCAAAGCTTCTCCTGAGGTTTGGGACACTCACAGGCAGGAAAGAAATCCAGCTGGTGCCATTTAGAGATGTGAAAAAAACACTTTGGGTTCTGTTTGGGCCAAATCTCTTTTAGAACTGTTGGGGAAATATTAATACTTCCAAATTTTATTAAATAAAAAATATGGATTGGCTGATTTTCCTTTTACTGATCTGACCATCACTGCAGCTGTTGGTGGGATTCCCGCAAGTTCCCAGGCAAAATTCCTTCACCTGGGGAAATTCTGATTTATTAAATCCGGGGGAAACGGCTGAAATTCCAATCGATGGACTTAGATGTGTCCAAGCAGCAACCCCTGGGAGATGGCAGCCACTTTTCCACAGTTAGGAACCAAGCCTGGTAGTTAAACCCGGATATAAATAAGTTTTGCAGTAATTAGCATTCCAAATGTTCTGTGGCAGCTCTGCCTGGAACACTGCGTTATCACTCTCCTGCTTTTAACACGGCTTTGGGGGAAAATAAACAGCTCCAAAATGTGGAGACTAAGTTTAAATCCCTTATTTTTGCCACGGGTTTGGAGGTCCCTTCGGTGCAAGGTTTTGCTGCCTCCGTGAGAGAAGTGCAGAATTGTGTTAACAGAAGTTTTCCTTTCCTGAGCATCTTCCCATCAGGGATATTTCAGACCTTGTTCCACACTGGGAGGCTCTGGGATCAGTGTGGATTGCAGCTGCCAGGAAACACAGGAATAACCTGTGTTTACATCACCAAATTTAATTATTCAGACAGTAAAACGGCCTGGAAAAGCCATGAATAGCAAGATTTCCGTGATGCTCTGGGGGTGCTTCTCCCTTTGAAAGGGGCCAGGCCCACAGAAACAGATTATCCAAACATCAAGAAATATCCAGGAAAATTAGAATCCTATTTAGACTGGTGATGCTTTTATGGTACTTAAAGAACCCCCAAAAAAAGCTGTGCCCTGAGTTACCACAGTTTATCTGCCACAGATTTCACACCATTTATTTTATGACATCAATTCTCACGGAAGTCTCTCCCAAGCAAAATCGCTTTGAATAACTTTCAACCTCCTTATATTTCTGGTAATCATTTACTATCCACAACACTTTTTTTTTTTTTTTTTTGAAGCCCTCTCAATTAGAGCTCATTGAAATACTTGAAATATTTTTGAAGATCTGAGAGGTCTCTTCAACCGACCTCGAAACAGGCCCAGTGCAGCCACTTTTTCAATCCATCCCGGAACCACTGGGCTCCAGATGGGCTCTGACCTAAATCCTTCCCTCGCTGAGAGTGGTCAAACTCCCAGGGCCATTTCTGAGTCCTTCTCGAAGTCACTTTGTCAACACTGGTGCTTTAAAGAGCATTTTAAGGGACGTTTTCTGCAGGGTCACGCGTGGCCCGAGCCTTTGCTTGAAGCCACGACTTGGCGAGTGAGATGTCTTCGGCAGAGAATATTTCTTTCCCCCAGCGAAACTCCGACTCCCTCCTTGCCCTGGTGTCCAGAATTGATGTTGGCAGCTTTGTGCTCCAAGTAAGAAGCAGAGTTGATCGGTGTCAGTGACTTCAGGAAGCCGGGATGAGCATCCCTGATGGCACAACAAAGTCACGGGTCTGCTCGGCACTGACGGGCGCAAACTTGCAGCCACGCAGGGAAAATTCTCAGCTCTTTCTCCTTCACGTTTTATTCCTACCCGAGCCTGGAGCCTCCTAAACCTTGACTTAAATTCCTCTTCAGCCTAAGAGCAACAAAAAATCTTCCAAACCTGAGGCCACAACTGCGCTGCCAGAAGGGATGAGGAGCTTGGGGGCAGTTTTAGCCTGGAGACAGTGACTGTGCAAAGGAGGAAAAGGCTGATTTTTCCAAAATTTCTGTTGTTTTCCCTCAGAATTCAGAGACTTTAGCAAATTAAAAAGAGTTGGATCTATCCAGGTGTTGCCATTGTAACACAGCATCAATTTACCATCTTTTTTTAAATCCCATTTATAGCTTGCAACTCCTTTGTGCCTCCCCAGGGATGGTGGCACGCAAATTAGGTTATATCCTTTAATTACCAACCTTTATTACCTGACAGACAACGGGTGAGGCAACAGCATTCAGAACACGCATGGATTTTTATGTTTATTCTATTTTAAAGGGAATTTATCCAACAGTTTCCTGGCGGAAAACCCCTTTATGTGGAATCAAAGGTGACAACAAACAGGAAAAGGCCTCAAAGACCATCGAGTCCAGCTGTCATTCGTGCCTCTGGAATTCTCCCCGTTTTCATTTTTGCCCTTTACAAGGCCCCAGTTCGAGGTGCGACAGTCCCAGGACTGATATTTCGGACTGATATTGCACCCAGCGCCCTCCTGCTCCTTTCTGCCCCAGGAAATCCTCAGGATGGCTCGGACTGTCACCTTCCCCGCCTTGCTGAGGTAAAAATCTCCTTTATTGGCTTTGCAAAGCCCAGGGGCAGCTTCAGAGAGGGAATCGCCCTTCCCTCCTTTAATCTCACCCCAAACAACACCATCACTGTGGTAATAAAGAGAATATCACCAAAAATAATAATAATAATAAGTGACATGTTTATGTTATCCAGCACCTCCAGCTTCCCACAACGCCGGAGGCTCCAGCTGAGGAAAGGCTGGAGCAAAAAGAGATAAATCCACCAAAAGTAGAACCAGAAGGAGCCTTTTTATTAAATTTTAGTTTGAGAGATGAAGGAAAGGAGGAGGGAGCCTGGGACTTGTCAAGCCCTGAACTTGCAGAGCGCAGGGCAAAACCCGTTTCACCCTGAGCCCTCCATCCCCAAGGCTGAAAAGGGTGGGAATTCTCTTTAATCAGGGAGCACCCCACGGAACGAAATGGGCCTGGTGTGGCATCCAATTGTAAATACAGAAATCCCGCATTTTTGTGGAAAACTCACATGATTTCAGCCGAAAACTCCAATGGTTTCAGCCGAAAACTTCCATGATTACAGCCGAAAACTCCCATGATTTCAGCAGAAAAATTCCATGATTTCAGCTGAAAACTCCCATGATTTCAGCAGAAAACTCCCATGATTTCAGCTGAAAAATTCCATG